>VYZX01019486.1:1161-15942 GCA_013401335.1 Brachypteracias leptosomus
GCAGAGCGAACTCCAGACTTCAAGGAGGGCTACAGCAAAAATTCCCACCCACATTCAAACAACCAGAACTTGACATCTGGCTGTTAAATACTGCATTTATCTTTCTTGGAGATTAAGGACATCCATCTCGGATCTAGTTTTCCCATTTGTTTGCCTACAAAATCCCTTCAGGAACAGATGCATTGGTACTCTGAACCCCATGAGAATAGCTTTGATCCCAGGTCACATAAACTATAAAAAGCAAGTTTATATGTTAACACTAACACAATTCTTTCACATGAACCAAGAAGTGACACTGAAAGAAATTCTAAATAACATGGACAGAAAGGATAGAAGTTGCAAGAACACAAACCATCATATGCCATTAAGCCTCACTGCTACTCCCGTTCACCACCACTCCNTGGCTGGTTTGGATCAGCTTTCCTGGCTGCGTCCCCTCCCTTCTTGTACCCCCCAGCTTCCTCACTGCAGCGTGGTATGAGAAACTGATAAGTCCTTGACTTAGTGTAAGTGCTGCTCATCAACAGCTAAAACATCAGCATGTTATCAGCCTTATTCACATCCTAAATTCAAAACACAGCACTGTACCAGCTACCAGGAAGAAAATTAACTTTATTCCAGCTGAAACCAGGTCATATCCCCTTCTTCAAAACAGCATAAATCTATAGCATCCTCTGCCTAGTTTTTGGAACTGATCACCCATATTGCAAGCTGCAATCCAAAAAACTTAACGTTTTCCCATCAAGCAAAGACCAAATCACAGAATCCCTTTGTCACTTTCATTCTGGTTTACTGTAACTCACTGTTTCAATGTGAAAAACATCACAAACATTCTAGTACAAGGAATGAGCTGTCTGGCTCCTCTGTGGTCTAACTGCTACGTATACGTCTTCTCCCTCCTCCAGTGTCTCCAATAGCTCTGAATTCATTCCCAGTGATATCCCAAGGCTTTGCTCATGGTTTTCCAAACCCACTGAAAGATCAAGTTCAGCAGCTAATCACTGTATTTCAATCTCCAAGCCAAAACAGCATATTTTTTACAAAATTACACAGGATATGAGGTCTAGGAGGGAACATGACACAGTATCTTCTCCTTCAAGCTTTGTATAGAATGAACTTCTTGAAAAGATGAGAGGTACTCAACATTTGGTCAGTGTTCCACCACACTGCAAGACTCCTTACTTACCAACGTATGCTGCTACTATGCCAAGTGAAATAGAGGAAACCTTCCCCACAGGGTCTTCTGGGAAGAGGAAGTGAGATCAAAACCTTGGCTGACATTCTCCAAATACCCTTTGTGAAGCGTAAGGTCAAAGCCTAAGCAGAAATATATCAGTTTTAACTGGTGAAATGCACATATTTACTTCTGATACATTAACTCTGTGTTGATCACAGCAGTTTCTCAGCTCAGTTTGAAAGCAATAATTTTCAAGCTCAGGTCATTTCAGTGCAGGTTGTATGAAATCACTTAATATAACTAACCACTGTTATTTTTCTTTCTGTAAAAATGAAGTGTTAATTGAGTATTTCGGAAAATATCCTCTTTTATACATGCAATTTTGCTCAAGATCAGCCCTTCATCCCACATAATCATGCTGTACTACAGAAAGCTGATAGAAAACATCCCTACACCTCTCCTGTGGTGTTAGGAAATCGTGACAGCACTTTACCATGATGATGCATCTCTGAACTACAAAGCCACCTGTTCCAGTGAAGCTCCTGCAGGTGGCACTAGCTGCTCCTTACAATGCCACACAGTGCTTAACTTGCAGACAAAAACCACAGCTTTAGCAGAAACTGTTTCTCGCTTCTGGTCAGCATGCCAAGTAAGTGCTACAAATCCTTCTAACATCCAGGTATCTGAATTGTCCTGCTTACTGCTCAAGTCTGGATTTGGGTTTGGGTAGCCTGACAGCTAAGCCACTGTACCACCTTTTGCTTATTTCAAAATTTCCTATCATCAGAATAGATCACAGTTCTTTTCTGAAGCATGGGGCATTTTTCAAATTACATACACACATACTGCTTTTCTCATGTTTTCATATGGTGCAGTTAATCTCGGCAGTCCTCCCAGGTCTTCACAAAAGTTAAAACACCCCACACAAACAAAAACTCCATCAAATGATCATATTTCGTTTACATACGGTAGGTCTGACACTTAGGACATTTTCTTTTAAATCTAAGCTTGAGAAAACAAACAGACCTAGGTAAGATGGCTCAGCACAGGACATGTCTGACATACGCTCCAATGAAAAACAAGGAAGAGTGGGATACGTAGGTCAGTCCCAAGATATTTAGGGACTTAGAGGCAAGTTCTGGCACAGACTGTATGAGTACAGCAGTAGCAAGTCACAGCCGCCAAGTACAGCTAACGTGTCACAAAATACTGCTGTCATCTAAGAAATCTGCTACTCAACAAGTAACGCATTCTACAGAAACCATTTTCTGAGCAATTTAAGCACTAACACACCATGTAATGTATTACACCTACTTACTCTGCAAAAACAACCAACAACATAGTTTTCATTATTGAAATTTACAAAGACGAAGATTTAATATTTTAACTGAGCTACCATTACATTGTTTTCCAATTTCATTTTTTTAGATAATACTAGCTTCACTGTTAAGTGTTAATTAAGGCCACACAAATAAAACTGAATTTAAAACCAAATGCCTCAGCACAGACAAGAGCACACAGTTCAACATTTCATTTGCTAGAGTTCATTTCCAGTACCATTAAGTCATGACTCTTCAGTAATGCGTATACCAAGTGCTGAAATAGCACAAAAAGACATTATGCACATATACCAGCTACAGTGATAGATTTTAGGGTACAAGTCTTCATGTTGCAAGAACAGCCAAACCCATAGTCAGAACTATGACCGTTGCCAGAACAGACTACATGACTGTCTTTGACAAATTCTCCAGTACTGTAAGAACTTACACAGTCATTTTATCATGTCACTTGAGGGAATTACAGCCAAATAGTCTCTAGCTAGTAGCTCTACAGCTGCACTTCTGCCTTGCCCACCATTCATTCCTCCAACGTAGACTAGGTAGATGTACTGACCTGGTTAAAAAAAATAAATAAATATTTAGGTTTGGTTTTGTTGTTTTGTTTTTTTAAAAACCTACATTTGGTATTTTCACTGTTCACTAGCATACCCTCTTCTTACAAGATGTTTTTCTCCTGTGAGAAAATAAAACTACAGATGCATCAGGCCTTGGTTTCCGGTAGATTTAACTCTAGTAAAGTGCACAACATAAACCTCACTGCTGTGCCAAAAATTCTGGTTTAATAAATAAATAATAATAAAAAACATTCCACAGCTGGATATGAACCTGTCAAACTTCAGCAATAACAGAAGTTAGCAAGGGCACACAGTTAAGGAAAGGAAACTGAAGAGGAAAGTATTTTGTCAGTGTTGATCTCAAAATTACTTAAATCCCTTTTCAAAGCTCTGAACTTTGCTACAATTAGGAGAGGTGCTGAATTGGCTAATAACCAATCATGCAGACGCACACATACAAAATTTCCCTCTTTAGTCCTTTCCACATTCAAGTCTCTGGTGCTCAGCAGCTGCAGCTTTAGATTCCCAATCAAGGGTAAGGGCTCCTGCTGCTCCATGCCCATTTCAAACACTAAAAAAAAAAACCCCACCAAAAAAACCCCCAGCCAACAAAAACCCAACAACAATTAAAAAGACAAACAAACAGTGGCAATAACCCAGCTAGCATCCTAACAATAATTTCATAATCCCATTTCTCTGTTAGGAAAAAACCAAGCAAAACCAAAAAAATTTCTGACTTGTGTTTGGCATACATAGTAAAGAGCCCCTAATACCTGCTTTCAGATGCTTTCATCTCCCCAAAATTGCTTTTCTATTACAGATACTGTGCGGTAGCACTTAAAGAGATACTACTTTTTTTCTTGATGCCTATCCTTAGGATATCACTACACACTGTCTTGGAAATCATTTCACAGCAGGCTCAAGTAGTGAAGGAAATTAAATCAAAACAGGCTGTGAGGAAGCAAAGCTGTTGTTGGAGGACAAAGAATCCACCACAGCAAACAAGTCAAATAACAGTGAAAGTAAATTATAATACATAAAGCCTTAAATGAATTTGAATCTAGTCCTATGTGCTGAATAACTATTACAAGTCATGGATAACATATCAATGGATCCCATTATAACTGAAGAATTTTATTACTATGGGAGAAAATTACTTACTGTGTCTGCATCTATTTCACCTTCTGACATTTCCTTTTTGCATTTCCATTTCTGTTACAGGAAATTTCTTGACACACAGCTAAAGTTCACTAACACTGCCACACTTTACAGAAAAAGGGAAACAGCCTTGCCATCCACCTAGTAAGGACATTAGGCTGTGTATATTACTCAGGGTAGTCTCTCCTGAAATCACGGGGCTATGATAATAATGAAGGTTTTTCTGGGATTTGTTTTGCTTTAAATGAAAGCTTCATAGCCTTCATAAGGTCAGTAGAAAAGCTAATATCTGAATTCATATGTATTTTAACTTTGTGTAGGCCAGAGTCAAGGCACTGAGATAGTGAATGACGCCTTCCTAAACTCACATAACCAGTATGTACTGCAAACCTTGAAATCACATTGTCTCCATTTAGGGCTCAGGACAACCCCCACGGAGCAGAATTAGTTTCACCCCTCTTCCCCCTCCCCTCTTCCCTCCCAGGGGAGGAAGAAGGGCCTCACACAAAGTTGGAAAATTAAGATCCCAACTTTTAACAGGGAGTAACAAAAGGGATATCAGAGGAAGGGAAATATACAGAAGAAACAAGGGAAGGTATATATACAAATATATACAACACCGGTCCTCGGATGCCACTGGATTTCTCCCGAGCCACGTGGAGTTGTAGCAGCCACAGAGCCGTCCGGGGCCAGCAGCAAATTCCAGCGAGGAGGGGGGGAGCGGAACTTCCTGTGTCCTTTATATAGAGTGTGGCAGGAAGGGGAGTGGAATAGCCGCTCCCCCTGTCCCTCCCCTTCCCCAAACCTTAAACCACAACACACATCCATGGACAACTTGACAAAGAGATAAGGTCCATCCAAAAGCAAATACCTGAAGACTACAGAACAGCCCAATGCTTTTTAAAAGTATGACTACTTTTCATTTCAAAGTAATCTGTTTTAGGGGTATTTCTTCTTTCCACATAAATACATGTTTCTGAAAACTCCTTAAAAAGAAAAAAAACAAAACACTGTTCTGTATCAAATCAAAATCACATTTGTCTCATGCACGTTTTTCAAAGCACTACTATTTTCTTCCAATTTTGCTAACAACAGTTAGCAATTAGTATGCATCAACTCCAATTAGGCTGTTTTGCCTCTTCTATAAAAGCTGTATAAAAGCTTCACTATATATTTTCAAAGAAAGAACTTCAGACCTCATTATAGAAAAAAATCCACAGAACTTCCAAAAGAAGATCATACTGATGAAAGACAAAAATGTTAGTGCTCTCCAGAAGGTCTATTTACTTTGTTAAAAAAAATTTCCTAAATAACATTAATTCCAAGTAAACAAGAAATATATTTTTCCCCTCAACTGTAAACTCTTCTGGAGAACTAGAGAGAGGGAGGGGGGGAAAAAAAAAAAAAAAGAAAAACAAAAGAATGTTTGGTTTGGCATTGCTGATGCTTGGTCATGAAGAGGAAGCCTACTTATAACCAGGATAATGGATTATTATCACTTTACACATGGATCCTTCCCTACTTTTCTCTCCATAACACATGTAAATGTGACTGTCTTAGCAAGGAAAGGAATAGGCAAAGATTCACCATCAGAAGGGCTCCTACGAAGCCCATTTGTGGGTTTCCTTCAACTACAATTGGCTGAGCACACTATCACTGCAGAAATGAGAGGGTAGACATAGTCTTCATAATTATTAGACAAGTAATACTCAGCTGGCTTTTCCAGAAACTTTCATTTGAATGGCTAGGCAAAATACAGCCATTCATAATAAAGTTACTTACATATACCTGTGAAACGCATTTTCCCCACAGCCACCAGAAGGAGTCCATATAACTTTTTGACAACAGTAATGCGATTAATGAAAACTTCTGGGTTTTTATTTTCATCACAGAGTATATAACATAAGGCAACTAAGACAGCAAATGGCATAAAAGAGTCAACAGTTAAAGCTTTCTGAGCTCTGACATGTTCCAGTCACACAAAGGCTGAGCCTGGCTGCCCCCCAGGCCTGGCTCAGGCAGCTGACTGCAGGACCACTTCATGCTCCTCCAGCTTGTCCTTCTCCCTGCTTTGAGGATATGTACATCTGTGTGTGTATATAAACACGCTATATATTTATACACACACTGCACACACACAGAAAAAAAAGAGGAAATTAGTAACATGCAGACTAACAGCACTGTGCACACTCACTTGCAGTCTGTCCAAATGAACGGCCTCATAACTCAGATTGGGACATTTCCTGTAAAAACACCGCAGTATTTATCAAGCCACTCTGGAGAGCAACTGTTGAAGCGTGGCTTGCAAACAACATATTTTCTAGAGCCAAAGTTCGCAGTTATGTACAGAACACTCCAAAGAGTTGTGATGGAGGAGACAGGGCCCTCTCACTGTATGTTCACTCTGAATAACATGTCCCCAATTCAGTAGAGTTCTAAGTGCAAGCTTAGTCCTATTCACTTTTGTGGCACTGAAATGTACACTGCAGAGCATAGAGAAATTATAGTTTCAAATAACATTCATGCTTAATCTCTGGCAAACCACAAGTTTTCTATATACATCCATAAGTATAAATACATGCACATATATATTCACTGTAAAGAATACGGAATGTTAAATTAAATATGACTACAAAAAGAAAGTTAATTATTTCACCCACCTTTCTTACCTTTCCATTTTAACTACACTGAACAGTGAAGGTTTTCCTTCTCCTACATAGTTAGTAGAGAATCAGAAACAAATTGTGCATTCAGCAATCCACTTTTCCTGCTCTAGCTGGGATGCCAGAATTACTCATAAAGGGATGTCTCTCTTCCTATCTATTCCTGCTAAGTAAACTTTTACTAGAGTGAAAGACGGATCACATGTGTACTTCAACACTAGAAGGCAGCATGAAGGGTAATGAAGTATTTAATTTCTAACCTAAGAAATAGAAGGTTATGAAAATGAGCAAACAGCTATCTAAAGGAATACAGTTATCCTTAATTAAGAAAGTTAAAACCAATATAAATTCCCGAAATTATGACAAGACGTTTCAAATGTAGACATAAATGTTAAGCACTATTAGAAGTGTGTCGGGACACAAAGAAGAAGACAACTTCACATATCACTCTACACTAAATCCTACAGCAATAAGAAACCATCGGACACACTTCTTTCATTTTTACATTGTGTGTATCAAAACTGCAGTTCCAAACACAACTGAAAAAACCCCAGTGTTTTCCCACTGGCCATGCAATACATCTCCACAGTACAATAGAGATGGGTATGTATTTCCAGTTACTTCAGTTTATGTAAACACAGAACAAAATGAGGCCACAGGAATACGACTGACAACTGCTGAAGAACCTATTGTTAAGAAGCAAAGCTTTGTCTTTCATTGGTCATTTGATCTAGTACTGGAAATCAGCACAAATAGGGACAGGGTGGGAGAGGGATCTCTGAATAGGCTTGGCTGAAGTAAATATTCAAGGGGATATTACTCAAGTCAGTACCAAGTGTTTCAGACAGTTTCCAAAGCCTTTTGAATTCTCAAAGCTAAGCCCGGTGAATTCAGATGAAAGTTCCTTTTCTTCCACTTTTTAAGAGAGAAATAACTTAAGTGAACTTTCTGCAAAACAGGCTCCCAAGTTTAGTAATGGGGGAACAAACCTAAAGCAATGCCAACACACACAACTAGGCATTTATAAACCTTAGGTTTATTCAAATATTAAGTACTGATGTACTGAACCAGAAACACAGAGGCATTCCAATAACCCCATTTCAAGTTCCATCCCTGGTACATAAAAATCCCAGTTCCTCCATTCTTGCTGCCTAGCCCACATTTTGTACTCTGAGGAACATGGGCACACAGGGCGCATACTAACGACACCAAGTTTTGGCTGAATCTGGCAAGAGGCATAGCTAGGAGAGGACACCACCTGGCCCTGCCTCAGCTCTGAGATGATGTCAGCATATTCAGCAGGGCAATAGGGGGGAAAAAAAAAAAAAGGTCCCTGCTGTATTTCAAACACACACAAAGGGCCATGTATATTAGCACAAAAAGCAGGAAACCACTTTATCTCATCAGCAAATGAGATTCTGCAGCCCTCAGCCTTAGTGCTTTTAGACAAGAGGAGCAGGTGGAAGAAGAAGCATTTGCTCCCTTTAGATTTGCTGACAATTACTCCATCTTTCTCCCACCTCTGTCACTGTCCCCTCAGCCTGTGCAGTATTCCCAGGGGTATCAAGAAGCCCAATGGTCACTACTATGAGCTGATCCACCAAGGCATGTCAATTTAGCAAGTGCCAAGCCAGTTCCAAATACTTATGTTTTATTAATTTATTTTTTTCCTCTGTTCCTAGCTCCCCTATTTTTGCCTACAAAACAATCCAGAAATGCACTTTAAAATAAAGAATACCAGTGTTGCATAGAAAGCTTATCCAAGCAAGGGACTAAAAAGTCTGGACAGCAGAGAAATGCTGACTGAGGAAAAGATGTGCTTACACTGAGTAAAAAGCAACCCTTGTTTTCCCCCACCAGTGAAGATACTCACAGGATCAACCTGCACAATCTCTGATGCTGAATAAAGGCTGAGCTCATATTGCAGAGTTTCATCACTGGAAACATGAAGGTTATTCTTAAATTAATGCACTAGATGTGCCCAAAAACTGTTCCTGGGCAAAAAGCAAGCTGGGACAGGAAAGCCCACATCTGTGCTAATGAACCATCCTAGTCTCCAAAACAGGGTAGGCACATCAAAACCATCTCTTGGGAGTGATGACTGAACTGAACTAGGGACTGAGCTGTCCCTGGAAACTGTTTGAGGAGAGAGCTAACTATAATTACCTAAAGTCATACTAGTGTACATGACCATCATAGATGATCTTCTTCCAGGCCTGGCAACATTCTTAGACCCATCTGAATTTAATGCAGATGTAACCTTTCTTTTTGAATCCAACTCCAGTACAGTTTAAACAAAAGCCAGTAAAGTTTGGGAAGAAGCTGCATTGAACCATAATTATTACAAAACATAGGCCAATTTTTTCAAAACTGGTTAGTCATTTTAGCAACTACCCCAATTTGTAGAAAATAGGAACCAAGCATGCTTAACAAAACTACAGTGTAGGTTGAAGTAACTACCAAACTTCAAAATTATCTGTTATTTTTGAAAGTTTTGAGAATCTTACACCTAAATATATAAAAAATCTTATATATTTTAAAACACGTATCCATGTGTTGCTTCTATCAAATCATTCTTATTATTTGGCTTTATTTGCAAAATAGATGGTGAGGGGGGATAAAGAAAAAAAAATAAAATCAAGAAACAAGGTTTGTATTATGTAAACCCTGGGGGGTTGAATTAACATAGCTTTTGTAGTGCGTCTAGAATTATTTTGCCTTTTTCCAAAGTTCGATGTCAGCAAAATTTACACGCAAGTTATTTGATTCATTTGTTGCAAAAATTTCTAGTTAGATCACTAATTACGAGCTTCAAATCTCTGAAGCTGAAGATTCAGCTTATTTTTCTATGGAAGTAAGCGAATTGCTCCACTTTTCAGAGAAGTAATTACAAAATCATAATTTCCCTTTTCCAATTTAAGCATGTATTAAAACTCAAATAGATAATAAAGTCCATTTCAACCACATACATGTTTTGTGGACTTTTATTGCAGTTTTGCTCTTTTTTCTACCCTGCAAGGACTCTACCAAAAAAACTACTTTAATTGATGCAGCAGAGTTCTTACTTGGCAAGATTATAGGAAGATACCAAATGAAATAAAGGATTTCAACTTTTCCAATTAAATAAGTGAAAAAACCATGTATTACGAGGAATAGTAAAATGCCCTAGAGATTTAGAACTGGAAGAGGGTGGCACACGGGTTCCCCAGTGCCTGATTATCAGGCAGTGTTTCACATCCCACTTTTGCTCTGGGCCACTTGTGCCTGCCCCAGGAGGGCTGCGCTCAGCCCATTCCTAAATGTGAGCCTGCTATTGTAGACTGCAGGGAAAACCCTACATCCAAAACAGCATGAATTAAGCACAAACACTTTATACGGTTTATGAAATACACTTTTGCAATCTTCCACCCTTCAATTCATCCTATCATACCAAAGCACCATGGGCACTGGTATCTTCAAGACATTTACCGTGAACAGCATCTTTGGGAATGCAAGTTTGCAATCCTAGACAAACATACAAGAACCATCAAGGCAAAATGATTTGTTTACTTTTAGTGATAAACTGTAGAGATATTGAAATATTTGTATCCTGCCTATTTATAAATAAATGTATGATTACATTGTGCTTTCCACACACACAGAATGAAGTATGCATTTTTCTGTGAGTACTGCCAATTCATTTTAAGGAAAATCCCCAGCAACTAATCTCATTTCCAGCAAGCATGCAGAAGGCTTGTGTCACTCACCTTGAAGACCAATATCCAAGCACGCAGGGAAGGAAATTGCTCATGCAGGGGAATTTCATGCTTCCCTTATTTATACAGTTATTTGCAATACAAGATTTACTTAAGTATCTACATCCTTATGCCTGATAAAGGTACAGATAAGACAAAATATGATTTTACAATATCAAGAAACATATACTACTCAGTGTTGAAAGGCTGTAAAACAGTTTTATGAGAATTAACATTTTGGGCATTTAAACTACATCTTGGGTTGCAGCTTAGGTATGTGGAATGAGTAGCAACAGAATGAAGAGCCGGGGACGACTCCGATTCTCCCACATGCCCTGCTGCACCATGGGAGACAAAGCACAACAGCACTTGTGTGGGGCTCCCTCTAGTCCCCTGAGTGAAAAGCTTTTGGGTTTTTTGCCTCCCACCTCTCCTTGGGGGTGAGAGAAATCAAATGAAGCTGTTCTAAGGCAGGGAGAACAACTGGAAAACAGAAAATAACACTGAATGGTAAATTGGGTTGGTAAGGATTTTGTTGGGGGTTTTTCTGTGCTGAGCACTCTCACTCCCCTGAACAAGTAGTAAGCTTCCATCTCTGGAAGATAGTCCTCTCACACACAAAACCTGAATTTTACAGTTTCATCCAGCTTTTGTTTCTTTGCTCTATGCACAGTAACAATACAGATATTAAGGTTAGTACAAGAGTGTTACTGCAGGCGTCACCACGTCTCTTGTAGTCTGCTGGACATTAACAAACCAGCAGATGGTCATTACTCCAAATTCCCCACCCTCCATCATCATTAATTCAGGAGCAAACTCATTTCAATGAGCTAGCCCCAATTCATAAAGAACTCATTGTCCTGGCCAAATTAACTGCTTTTAAATCTTGCATTACCAGATGTGCTTCAGAGAGACAATAACATTTTAAATTATAATATGCCGTTTAAAGTACACTTCAATGTCATTTCTCATAAATATTGGTGTACGAGGCAAACTTTAAAACTATAAATCTATTCCCAAAATAAACACAGAAAACTATTTTTGGTTTATATGCTAGGCAGATTTGGCACAAGCATCCTCAATTATCCTGCAACTGACTTGATCAAAAGCTTTCTACTCTGAGACTAAAAGTGGCACATAGTCTTTTGAAAGGCTTCACTTCATGCTGAAGATTAATAAACCTTCAACACTGGCACATCCAATAAAGAGACAGGCAGTTATGGTGCCTATTACATAAACAACACAATTTAGACTAATAATAATAGTAGTAATAATAAATAGGACAAATGAATTTCCATGTGGAAGAAACAAATAACAATTATAATTTTAATGTCTTTTCTACCTTAAAAACAGGATTAGAAGCTACATCCCCAATAATCTTTAACCTCCATTTTATCACAAAAGACTGTGATAACCCAAATACAAAATACACAACTGTCTTTACTAAGTAACTTCACACATCTAAACATAGCAAAACAAATATAATTCAGGCTGGATTTATCCTTGAAGTACAGTTTACAGCCATAGCTGAAGGAAAGAAGTTAAGGTTGAAATATCTGTGTGGGTGACAAACACACTCTTTGAGAGGTGACAAGGGAGTGATGAAAATGATTAATATTTTCTTTAGAAAGGAAAAATCATAGTTATGTCTCCAATCAAATTCCACAATTGTGCAATTTAACTACAACAAACTCATGAATCAAGAACAAACAGTATTTGATGTACTGTACTTATGCAACAGAAGCCAAGTATGCAAAGCGGGGCTTTTTTTTTTTTTCATGTATTAAATATTTTCTTGAATTCCTACATAACGTAACTAATAAAAATATTTACTTTTACAAAGGGTCAAGTGGACAGAACATGATTCTCCCAGAAGGAAACCAGATGCTTAGTATCTTCAAAGTGATGTCCGTGCTAATTAAAGCAGTAGCGAATCTTTCTTTTAGAGGTTGAGGTTCTTGCTGGAGTTTTTTTTTTTTAATTGAACAGCTATGTATCATGCTTCAATGACTATCTGCCTCAAGAGAACAAGTATTTTTACAGTTTTATTAGGATTTTGGTTTGTGTATAGTCATAAATACTCAAAGAACTGTCTTTGAGAATTTTGTAAAATAACCTATAGTCCTGCTCTAAGTCACATATTGCATCTTCAGCTCAGGATAAAAGAAGTTACAGCTGTTCCCAAAGCCGTAATTCCATAATAAAAACATTTTAGCGAATGTCTATATAGCAATTTGAATACATTAAGTCAAACAAATCTTCAAGTGTCACTCATGAGTCATGCAAGAGGTGCAGAATAATAGAATCAATGTAGTGCCTAGAATCACAAAAATCTCAAATTAAGAATTTACTATCTTTCTTAAAACTTATTAGAATGCATTAAGAGATCCATAAAACGGAATTTACGAAGAGTTGAACAAATGGATTTGAACTAATTCTGTGGGGTTTTCCTGTATTACTTGGCTGGTGCCATGACTAATATTTAGCTACAACATAATGCTTGCCAACAGATGCAAGATACGTCTGAAATCCTATGGGGATAGACTAAATTTTTAAAAGGCTTTGGAGGCATGAACAGGGTCTCTATGTATCTCACTCTGAAAGCAAAAGGATTATTTAGTTGCTTAAATTACCCTTAGGCCCACCAAAGAAACAAACAAAACAGTTTTACCATCAGAAATAAGGGAGAAAAACCTACCCAATTTAAAATTGTTTTTCCATTTTCTGAAGTTTGATTTGATCAGGGAAAACAGCAGTGACAAAAGTTTAACCTTATCTATGCTGGATAATTACTCAGTTGATTACTCCACATTGTCTGCAAATTTGGAGTACAGGTGGAAATCAGATCAAAGGAAGGGTCACAGTTTTGACGCCAATTTTGCCAACACCATAAGGGCATATGTATCACTGGGGCATTAATTGCAGCATGATTCATTTATAGCATCATGAATTTTGTATTCATCCTTGTTGATGTTCACCAACAGCACAGAATATTCTCTCATTTTTCCTATTTCTAGTGGCATGTGCATCTGTTACTCAACAATCCTGTTTAGCTTAAGGAATGCTGCAAACCTTCCAACTAAACAGCATCTTGTGGATACAATTTGTGTATCGCAACACATACTTTGTTAAGTGATGGGGATACTCCTTAAGAGGGCAGCGACAGAGCAGCTCTCGGGATAGCAAGTGACAAGAAAGAGGACAGCGCTACCCAATACGCTAACTTTAGTTAACCAACCTTAGCCAAGCTCAACATGAGTGCTGTAAGTACCAAACTACTTAGTCTGTGCAAAAGCAGAGTACTGGTATCCTGCTTACAAGAAATGCTGCAATTAAACACGATAAAAGCAAAAGGAAGGAAGAAAGGTAAGTAAGTGGTAAGGGTTCAGATTTACAGAGCTCTTTCAATTAACAGCTTTTGGAGGACTTTCTGTAGCAAGAGAGAACAAAAAGGTTCCCTTAGGCACACTCATGGTTTGCATAGAGCACATCCCACTTTCACTCACTTTAGTATAAAGGAGGCAGGAAAAAAAAAAGTGGAAAAGTTATGCCTAGTGTGATGTAGAGGACAAGTGTGATACACTATTTCCATACCATACCTACTTCACCTAGCTGCTGGCCTCTGTCAACCATTTCATCAGTCATCTGTCTTCCCCACCTTTAAGTCCCCTTCTTCTCTCAAGTCAGACACTTTCCTATACTTCCATTATTCATCTGTCCCCAAAACTTCCTTCTCTGCAGTTTGTAAAGCCAGGAAAGGAGCTTCTCCTGGCTCTATCCCCAGCCCCTCTCCAGGAGGGCAAAAGCACATCACAAAGCCTCGCAGTGAGTTCCTCAGCACAAAGCCCTGCAGTGAGTTCCTCAGCACTCCCGAGTTATGCTGGAACACATCAAGCAAAAGATGTTCAAGCAGAAGATGGACAATGATATCACAGACTTAGAAACCACATCCTTGTAATTATAGGAAAGCTGGGTGAATGTTTCAGCATTTGGGTCCTTGGTATGAGTGTTATTTGGTTTCTCCCCTTTCCCGGGGAAAGCCATTTTCAGTATGACTTTGGAATTTTACACCTACAATGTAGTGACTATGCTATGAAGACAGAACTCATCACCTACATCATGCAATCAAAACACAGTCCAGCCCTGAAGCCTTTG
>VYZX01019486.1:37971-92070 GCA_013401335.1 Brachypteracias leptosomus
AAAAAAAAAAAAAAAAAAAGAGGCAGCAAAAACCTCTCTAATGAAACTACTGGGAGAGAAGCATTTATAACTCTTTCCCATCAGGGGAATTAGGGAATGTTTTTCCTTTATGAATAGATCTTTCAAAGATAATAAAACAAACTACTGGTTGGTGCATTTAACTTGGGCCAAATTAAAACAAATGAAAATGCACACACATACCCAAATGGGAAATATAAGAACAAAACCCCCAAACCACAGAGTATTCCAAGTTCCCTTAAGAAACTGTACAGTCTCTGCAAATAAGTTTTAAAGGCCTTACATGATCTGTTCCATATGGAGCTTGTTTTTCCTCAGTGCTGTGACTAACAGGAAAAATTTTCAAGAGAAGTCTCTTCCTTTCTCTTTGTCTTTCTACCTCCCTTTCCCCAGTGGACTGACAATGAGCCAGTCTGGTCTCTGCTTATGCTAAAAATAGCGTTCTAGTGGACTGACCAAATACCTCCAGTTTTATGTCAAATGACTGATAGAGTATGATCATTGTTGCAGAAAGAATGACAGAGGTTTAAAGGTCAAGCTTTACGGCACTGTAATACAAAGCAGTGTATCTGAAGAACCACACATTTTTGGAGGAATTAGATACATGGACAACCATAGGAACTCTTATCTCTGTAGGTAATTCCAGGTGACTACTGGTAAAAGGGCATGAGTGACAAGGAGACTGCAGGCAAGTGAACCTTTTGCCTGGGTATTGCCTGTGTACCAGAAGGCCTGTGGCATAAGCAAGAGCACCACATGTTGCTGGGGTTGCCAAACATCTTGCTCAGTCACCCTTGGTAGTGCACCTGTGGACAAGCCTCCATGCCCCCTGCCTCTGTCTTTTTCAGCACACATTTTTTTCTGGTCACTCTTACAGCATCTCTCATACCCTCATGCAGTAGGACCTTTGCCTTACCCTCAGACATAAGGTGGGATCCAGCTCCATCCATCAGCTCTTCACCTCTGTCTCTCCTGCTGCCCCTGCAGTCAGAAGCTTGCGCTACTGATGAGTTCATATCTTCCATACTGATGGTCAGGACATGACTTCATGTATCACTTGAAAGTGGTTTGTTTACTACAGTTGGGGATCTGTAACCTACCATTGTTTTCCCCTTCGTGGTATTCCTTCCTTCTTAGAAGTCTGCTTATATCAGCTGGTCTACCAATAGATTTGTACATATACATGTGATCTCAATCCCAGCATTTACTGATTTGCAGCAGTCATCATGTTAATGTTTTTCTTGTTTTGGCTGCAACTCAGCAAAACTGTAAGCAGTGCTTTTAAACATACAGAAATCTGTGTTACTTCAGTTTTGCTGACTGATGATGAATTTCAGCATTCACTTGAAGAGAAGCACAAGTTTTTCTGTTCTGAGTTAGACTCTGGGGAAAAAAGAATCTGTCCCTACAATAGCAGAAAACTGTTACTTGTAAGGACACCCCAACACACACTTAAGACAGAAAGATTTCAGATAAAAATCATTTCATAGTTTGGGGGGGGGTTGAAGGGGAGATCTGTAGAAGCAAGCAGCTGCATCCATGCCACATACAAGGGTGTAAGGTGGGGAAAATGGATGTAATCTTAACCTGGGCACCCCCCAGCCAGCCTAAATTTAAAAAAAAAAAAAGTCTGCAATGTGCTTCTTGCTTAGCACCCAAATTAATTATTCCACCCACGATACAACTGAATTGGCAGGGACAGGTACACTCATTTGCTTTGCAAAGCAATATTATTAAGTTTGGGGGTTTTAGACCTATGCCTCAGTTTAACAGAACATAGTCTTTCATGTATACTAATGCCAAGGAGTACAGAACCATTCCAGTAAAATCATTAATATCAATTAAAACGCTAGCATACCTACTTTATGCCTAGGTCCTGTAAGTATTCAACTACCTCCAAGCTGATGAGATACCCAATTGAAAAAAAAACTGGAAGCATATTTAAGTCTTTACAGCAACAGGTGCTAAAACTTTTAATCACAGACTTCAAAGTTCAAAATGTCTTATTCCCAATCTTACTACAAAGTTTAATTGAAAGTGCTTTAAATACAATAGGACTTTGCATGCCACTTGGGAAACAAATAGCACACAGAAGTAATGAGAGTAAGGTGGTGAATTTTAGTGATTACAAGTATGAAGACTGTCAACAAAAGAAAAAAACAAGATATTGTACAGAAGAAATTGACTGAACTTAACATTTCTATGGAGAGGGTTTGATTCCTTCTTTGTCTGGGAATGTTTCCATGCAGAATTAAACACCTTTGAGATCACTTGTATTTCCACATAGTATCACTGCTTGGATCCTCCACAAACACAACTGTATTTCATAGAAAAAGCACACAGACCAGCTGCAGTTTTCACAAAATAAACTTCTGGTAGAATCAAAAGCTAGCACAATTATATTGTCAGCTGAGGTCCCAAATTCCTTACAAGTCTTTTTCCTCAAGGACAACCTCCACTTAATTATGTTTTCATAAGCACTGTGTAGATAATGGCCTTCTGCATTTCCCATCCATTGTCCTCCAGAAAGTTTTTCTACTGGCTTATTCCTGAAAATGTTTGCATCTACACTCTTACAAATGAAAAATAGGTTTCAGTCCTACAAGGGCTTATCTTCTTCCCAATGAAATGTTCTTAGGTGTATTTTGGGTTATAAGGCTAGAACTAGGCAAATTTCAACCTTGATGGCCTTCAGTCACCCTGCTCTGCAAGAAAGTCACCACTAGTTCCATACACCAACAAAGCCACTAGGTAAGGGTGAAACATTGCAACCACTCCAGGATGCAGGATGCTTACCCCTTTTTCTCTCGACAGGACATTCAAGAGCACTCAAAATAAAGCTGGAGCAGGATCCCAACTATTCCCTCTTCCCTATTCAGTCACTCACACAGCAGACACACTACTGGGCATGGAGGGCATGCCTCCAGGCATGGAGAAACAAATCTTCTTTCTCAAAATTCAGCTGCCTCTTTTTAGCTGAAATTGATTATTCAGAAAAAAAGTATTAAGACATCACAAGAAATCCTTTAGTTTGTGTCTTTGATTTTGGGGCTGCAAGATCATACCCTTTAAAAGGTTTTTTTTCTTGCTGCATGCTTCATGTTGAGTTGACATGAACAAAAAAGCAAGATCAAATCTGAGTTCTTAAGAGCACAACAAAGAGTACATTAGAGTCACTTTAAGCAGCAACTAAGAGTTACTTTTCAACACTGCTAGTACAGGTTGCTCAGGTGGCAAATGAGCTCATCTGATTATAAGAATCCACTTCAACTTAAAGGATACTCCTCCAAACATATAACCACTGATTTCTGCTGTCTCATCTAGGTTATTAAAAGAAACTTTTACTCCTTTCACGAAAATCTTGCAGTTCCCTACTTTCAGCTGTATTAAAAAAAGCACAATGCTCTGCGATAATTAGACTAATTGTTCTAAACTACCATCTGAGTAATGAGTAATAAGTAATAAGCATGCTTTTTTTTTAGGCAATAAACTAAATTCAGCCTCTGGGTAACTGCTTTGAGATCACTAATCAGTCCCTGGAGAATTTCTTTCAAGCACAACTGGCCTGAAATTGTCCCTTGCATTTAGTCTGGTTTGCTGCCATCAGAGAGCAACAGCCCCAGAGCAGACAGTTGACAAGGGCAGTTCTGAGGGTGTGGATTGGTGAGGATGCCAAGGGGCAGATTTGCAAGAGGGAGCTAAAAGGACTATAATCTCCTTTGCTGTATCACTGTCTAATGCAGCACACGTTCCCAATCACCTATCAGATAACTGCTGTGCCACCATCCAGCCATCCAAATCCTCATCAAAGCTCCATCCTGTGCTGTCCTAAGATGGTCTTGTGCAGCAAAGAAAAGCTATCTTGAGGAAATACTTTCCTATCTCTTAGCAAATTCTAGGAGTGGCAAAAGCCAACCAGGTCACAGGCAGCAGGCATAATTCATCACAGCCCTCAGGCAAGTTTAAATTACACAGAAAAACTCACTCTCAGCCACTGCAGACTGGTCAGGGGAAGGTGATATATCAGATGCTATCAAGCCAGAACAAAGACTTAACAATCCTGCCCTGTTTTCATTGCGCACATATCTACATGAGCCCAGACAAGGCAGTGGAAAAGGAAGTCCCAAAGCTTTATCAGGAGTTGTAACGATCAAGGCTGATAACTCCCAAATGGGAACTTGCACTGACCTCAGTCAATACCTATCCAGAAGAAGGATGTAAGCCCTGAAATGAAGATCTATCATTGCCAAAAAAAGCATCTCCTAGATTTTTTACAGATTTTGCTACCTACAGTACGGATAGATGCTTTTGAGTCTTTAACAGTTGCACACAGTACAGTAAAAATGCAACACACTTTAAACAGAAGGGAATACAAAGGCAGTACCTCAACCTCAGACGTGGGGTGTTGAGTGCAGAAGAGAGATCTCAGTGAAATAATGAAATAAGAAAGAAAAATAGAAGAAGAAAGTGAAAAAAAATGCTAAACAACAACAAAACCCCCCTGAAGTGTTATGTTCAGTGGTTTGTTATGATATGTGATGTTAATTTCTTTTATTTAATGTAGAATGTTAGCATAGAAGGCTAGTACAGGAGAACAACCCACAATTAAAACCAGAAACAACATAATTTAGAAAAGGCAATGTATTGCAGCATTTTGTAAATACTTGTTAATATGACACAGCCCATATTGGTTATTCTATTTCTGGACACAAAACAATTATCTATTTCAAAAATAGGAAATTTGAATGTTAATGTAACAGAAAGGTTCCTGATAATTCTGAGGCATAACTGAGTATTAATTTTCAATGAATTCCACCAGTCAAGCAGCCAGCACACTACTATTACTGCAGATGCAAGAGTTGCAGAATAAAGTCACATCAAAAATTAGAGTCTTTGGAAACAGCAGATCAGAGACTCCCTGAGTTTTCAGAGTGTCCCAGAGACAATGCCCAACTTTCACTCAACATTGTTACTAGAGTACTGTGCTTAAGATATGACAGATGAAATCACCTTCAGATCATCTTTTTCATAGCCATACACAAATCAACTGATGCAACAAAGAGACAAAAGTCTGCTGCATTTCCTCAACCCTTTAACTTTATGATACATCTGGCTCAGGACATGTCTCACTAGATTACTTTGAACAAAAAAAGCCAACAAACACATCTGTTAACTGCCTGTAAATCTAAGCAGCTGTGTTGTGAGTCATTTCAGGACTGGCTAATAATTGAATAAACAATTGTAATTGTGCTCCATGAAACTCATGTTTTCTTTCGTCTTGGCATCTCCTCTCATGAAAGCTGTGCAAGTTAGGGTGCAACCACACAAACCCAGTCAGCTATGACAGTGTTTACCTAATGCCTCTAGTCTACCAGCCATCATGAAGCATATTCTGGTTCTGGGCAACTAATAGTAATAGTTTCCAAGTATTCCAAACCCAGTGATCAGAAACTTACGTACAGAGTGATATTTTTGAAGGCCCTTACGTACAATGCCATTTATTATCTATGCTACAATAATGCTCACAAGGCACAGTGACCAATGCACTGAATGCAGCACTTGTAGAAAATGAAAAGGTGATCTCTACACCAGAGAATTTACAATCTAAGTGATGTTGAGTGTGTCCTGAACCTTTGAGTAAATGTATCTTACATTTCAACTGGAAAGGAGGTCTTTTTTTCTAGATCAGTTGTCTTCAACCTATGGTCTACTCTTAGGAGACCTTGGAAGATAACTGAGAAAAAGAGGTTTACTTTGGTAGACTTAGATTCACTTTACACATGTCCACAAAAATAAAACAGATTGAAAATACTAATCTAGATGAATTTGTAAACTATGCCGTGGAGCTGGATTCTTGTTCAACTATTTAATAGGATTATAACCACACAACTGACTAAGCAAGAGAGGAAGTCACTCTGGGAAGTGTACTGAAAGGGGTCAATGTTCCTGAGCCTCACTGACTTCTGCTGTCTTCCAGC
Source organism: Brachypteracias leptosomus (assembly GCA_013401335.1). Lineage (NCBI taxonomy): Eukaryota > Metazoa > Chordata > Aves > Coraciiformes > Brachypteraciidae > Brachypteracias > Brachypteracias leptosomus. The sequence continues at coordinate 43,968 of VYZX01019486.1, forward strand.
AAAGGACCACAGACTCATCCATGAAGACTGAACAGTTAGCAGCAGCAACTGGAAAAAAGCTGAAAGGAGGGCCTAGGAGCCAGAATATCTCACCTTGGTTCTGCAAAGCTCTGGAAAAAGTAAAACCAAGCTCTGGGATCTGTAAAAATCCATAGATTTTACTAGTAGATAAAGTAATCCCCTTTAAACCTCACGAGGTTTATAGGAAAAGTTTGTCGTGTGAAGACCCTCTATAGGTGAGCAGATAGCATTGCTGCTGTAACTAATTCAGCCTACGATAGCTTTGCCAAGGTTATAAACAAAGTTTCATGCTGTTTTATTGACACAAATAGTGCTGGAAAAAGCTCTGACACTCCCTCAGCTGCATATTTCTTTTCACCTGCAAGACACTGCTGTAAGTTGCACAGGATTTCTTAGTTTATCTAGGCAAAAAAAGCAAGAGTGCTTGTGCCTGGAAGCTAAATTTGCTTTGCTACCTAACACAAATACCTGGTTTGCCGCTCCTGGAGGAAGGTCCTCACAGCTCTACTTCCCAAAAGACAACCATGTCAGTGTTGCACACTGCTGCACAGAACTCCCCTTAATAAGAGTGTATGTTAATAAGGTTAGGAGACATCCTGGTAGAGGAACAAGTCCAAAAGTGCAGGGACAGCCAGAAATGAAACCGAGTCTCACGGCTGATGTAATAAAGAGAAAAAAGCTAAACAAGGCTGGCAAGCCTCTAAGTTTGTTTCTTATGTGCAGAGTGAAGGTCTGTTTTAACTGCAACATGATGCTATAGCCAACAGATACTACAATTACTTTTCTGAATCTTATGAACTGGTATGACATAAAACAGTTTCATTAGAAAGCCATATCTAGAGATATGGACACTGTTATTTGCCTCTTTGTGTAAAAACGAGTGAGTCATAAAGATCTTTCTTTGTCTACCATATAGCTGATGGGCATGGCAGACAAAGAAAAACTTTTCCAGCATGTTTCTCAGAATGAGTTGCTTTTTGATAATAGTTGAGAAACAAAGGAATGTCTTTATTTAAATCCACATTAGAGGCAAACCTTTGTCTTTGCTACTTTAATCACTTGAACTGTGTAAAGTAGTCTTTTTTTATACCTTTTTTTGTTAACAAAAAGAAACAGTTTTGTGCTGCCATTCTTTTGGCCCAAGACCATGTGTTTTGACAGACTGGACCTATTATATACTTCCACAAAACAAAATAAGGCAAATTCTTGTTAAAGTCAGTTGTTCCTGTCTGGGGAAAAAGATTTAACAACTGGGAAAAAAAAAGAGGATTGTCCCACAACATCAAATATCTTGAGCAATTTCTCTTGCTCTACAACCTACACTTTTGCCACCTTTCTCATTTTTTAAATTCTCTGTGGGGATCTTGGACTGTCTCATTGCATTCATTGATGCTTCAGCCCAAATTTGTTTGCATAGAAGCAGAGCAAAATTTCAGAAGTAACCATGAAAATGGAATAAACTTCCCCAGAAAGAAAGAGACCTCAGATTTGATCTTACATTATGCATCTTTTTTCTTTGCATATTAGCAAACATGTATCACCACGTATTACAGAGATAAAATACTGGGTCTAGAAAACACTGTGGTGCAAGAAGGTTTTGCTGCAAGCAGGTTTTCCTCATAGAACACAATTAATGCATGAAGGAAGGCACTCAAATAGTGTATCAGGAAGGTACTGATGAAAGAGAGACAGGCTAAGAAATGTGAAGAAGAAAACATGATTTCTGATCTGCCCCATATCCCTTTCTGGAAGGCTGGCCTTTCCACCTAGGATGATACTCCAAAGCAGAAGGAGTAGCACAAAAAAAAGTACCCTCGAAAGGGCAATCAGAAAGAGAACACATGCAGACATCCTTCCTTTTGAGTAGACTTTCCTGAATATTGCCTCAACTGTTTGCTGAGTCCACATGGAAGGACTTTCCTTTTCATTAAAACAAGTAATAAAACCCTTCCTCTTCATATTTTGGAGCCAGCAACTCTCCTCAGTGCCAGCAGTTCCCAAATTTGTTATTGCATAAGCCCCTCCCCACTCCATACAGACTTGCACTGAGCCCTGCTTTTGTTTCATGGCACTGAATCACCTGGGCGCCATGCAGCACTGGAGATGTCCATGTGCTGCATCCCACCCATTTGCCACCCAACATGACCCCTTCCAGGACTTGGCTCCCTGCAAGTTATATACCTGGCTTGGCTGGGTTATTATAGATGGCATCTTAGGCAGTGCTGTTCTACCTGAAGCCCATTAGTAATTAATGTGCAGTCACTCACCAAGTCCATCTTTGCCTGAAGAGAGTTCTTAGCAGCTGCTGGCCAAACTGGGATATATACGCACTGTGGACATGCTGCTTGTGTTTGCTGTAGTAGGCTAGTACTAAATTACAGGTGTATATAGAATGAGGTTAATGAGAGGAAAATACATATTCTTCCATTTGAAGAGCACTTTGATTTTCGACAATGCTGCTAAAACAAGTAGTGAAAGGAAAATGAAATTAGCTTTGTATTTTTCTCTCAAGAAAAGAAGTTCTTTCCAAAATTCCAGTGAAAATTGGCTTTGACCTGGCAGATTTATGAGGCTTTGAAACTTTCAGTTGGAGCCTAAGCAATAGTTTGTTTTGTGTTTAGAATAATAATACTCCTTAACTGAGGCAAAGAGGGGTGGTGACACCACTATTTATGGCTTCTTGTCCCTCTCAGTTTTTGCACAGGGAATGCAGCTGGACTGGTTGTTGTTTTTACAATTACTGCACGCTTTTTGTATTAGCAACCCTCACGTATTGAAAAACCATGAAACTGATCCTCCAGAATAGATGATTAATTAAAAGGAAGAGCTTTCTGAAAATGCTATTTTCAGTTGCTGTTGCTTGTCTTCTTGTTTAAGCTATTTGTGTGTGTCTGTTCCAAGTCTACAGTTTTTTCCCCCAGCCCATGAATACTAGAAACTTTTAAGTCAAAGCTGAGATCTTCATACATTTTAGGGTTCTGTCAGCCGAGACCAGATAAAAAACACTAAATATCACAGTCCTAGCAATAAACTGCCAGTCACCAGCACAGAAACTTGACAGAACTGCTTTTTCTTCTCAAATAGCTTTCTACATGAAGTGCTGGAAGCTTAGAAAGCTGAAAATATCACCAAAAGTTTGCACAATATTTATGACAGGTAGACATACAAACACAGTTTAAAATTTAGTGTTCTTGCCTTTCCTTTGTGACTGCTCAAAGTTTGTATAACTCTAACATTAGGTTTTCTTAATGTACTGAATGTACTTCTTTCTATGGAAACTCCTGAAAATTGGCTCAGTAACGAACTTTGCCTTTTCTAAGTGGCAATAGCAAATAAAATGGGATTTTTTTTTCCTATTGAAAGGCAAATAGCATTGTTTCTACTTTTGTACAAGAATTAAAATGCTGCAGAATCAATAGGCTATTTCATATCCCATCATCATCAGATACTGGGCTGAAAGCCAGCTTCTTCACGATGGCTTTGTTTAGCCTACAGTTTTGGTCGTACTGTAATTCTAGTTAATTGATTGCTGGTTTGTTTGAGTTAGCACAATTGAGAATGGTAATGTAGACATCCAAGAAATATTTGGGTCAGAACAATTCACTGATCAAAGTTACAGCATGTCCAAAATTTTAAACCAGACTAGGTTGGATATAACCCCTGCCATCACTCTCCCACCTGACACTCAGGAACTCCACGTTTCAGTGGAGTCTGCTGCACAGATGGAAGACAGCTCTCATCAGGACCTAGGGTGTGGTACATCAGTCTTTTTATCACAGATGGAAACAAACAGAGTCCCCACAGACAAAGCAAGCCTTCCACCCAGTCCCCAACACCAAAAAAAAAAAAAAAAGTAAAAGCAGATGCACTCAAGCACCTTACCCCCCATTAGTGCAGACAGCTGAAACAGCAAAGGTTACTGCAACTAAACCTTTCCTTTCACCTCTACTTAACATCTGAGTGTGAAAGAAGCTCTTGTTTCCTGCCATTTTACATGTAATAACCACAGCATAGTCATGGATGGTTCCTTAGGCTTGACAGAGCTGTGCAGAGCAGAACCATTCTTCTGCTAACAAAAATATCAAAAATATGAACATATAGGTTCAATTACATTTCTGTACCTCAATGAAGAAGGATGATGGTCATTCTGATACAAATGTAACAAACCAAAATGCTAGATTTTTTTAGGACTAGCCTATAAAACACATTGGATATGAAAAAGCATAAGTGAGCTTGACACTTACTATGGCATTTTGGACCACTGTAATAAAATAAGTGAAAAAATGGTGCCATTCTTTAGGATGCATATCCCTTAAACTATAAGGAGACACGCAGCTCAGGCTCTCATGGTGTAGTTGCAGTCACACTGGTGAACACTGTAACATAGATGGGATTTGGATGTGTTTACTATTCCATAGTCTGACTTTATCCCCACATAGCATGGTTCACTATGTTAACACAATGGGTTTGAGTCTTCACTGCTGTTCGGCTTTCACCACCCATAGAAGAAATGTAATGACAGAAGATGGTAACTTTTAATTTCATAGTGTAATGAGTTTGTAATAGACAGGCTGGAATTTGAGCACTGGTCTCTGACTCCTAGCTATGTGTTTTAACCCTGTTCCCCACTGCTGAGCTTGCATACTATCTTATGCTGGTGTTACAAGGCATGAACTTCATGAAAAAGTTGCATCTAACTTCAGAAGCCAGATGATAGTATAAATGTCACTCCTGGAGAGCGGACACCAGACTTGACTTTCTCTTACTTATCTCTCCGCAATGGCTGACAGCAGCTTGCCACAAATGATTAGGAAGAATTTAAATTTCTTATCTTTCCTCTTAATACACATCAGTAAAAAGCTTCAGTGTACTTAGGATGGACTGAACTCAAACCGATCTGGTTCCTGCTACCTAAGCTTTGCTCACCATAGAGAGCCATAAGCAGTTTTCAAAGTGCAGAATGACTAATGACAGCTCAGTGTGAGGATGCTGAGACACTCAGACTCATGCCTGATGCATGTGAAAAGACTGGCGAACAGGGGGTGTTGAGGTCTAAGAAAACAAAATCCATCACTGAAATCAATAAAAGATGCTGATAACTGTTTTTGTACACAGAGGCTATTTCTAAACATGAGAAAACTTACGTCTGCTAACTGTTCTTCTGTGTTTCCTCTTGTCACAATCACGATCTTCCTGCCATCATTAAAAAGGAAATCTAGAAGTAGGAAAGAAGTCAAAAGGCAGCCCCACCTTTAAGGAGACTTCTACATTCCATGGGAGTGTCATTCCTAAAATAAGGAGAGTGTTTCTAGTTTTAGTAATTTTTATTAATAAATTGAAATTCACCAGTCAACAGATTTATTATATTTTTTATATCTGACTCCTTGTCCTGGGAGATAAATACACCAAAACCAGATGACAGAAGAGACCCCTGAGAGTTTATCTGACATGTGAGGACAGAGAGAGCAGATGGTCAGAGGTGAGATTAAAGAAGCAGCGATGTCCTAAAGGCAAAGGTTTTAGACTGTTTGCTCCTTATTCTACTGTTTCTTCATTTCTACCACACAGGTTTCTCTCCTTGGAGTATGGTAAAGAATATACCAAAAGCAAAGAGACAAACCCAATGCTGTAATAGCAGCAGACGGGCTAAATAAAGTTGACACTTTTATAACTCCTTCTCCTAGGAGCCTCAGCCCCACACCACGTGATGGCTAGAAGGGGTGCTCTGATTGTTTCAGCTTCCTTGATAAATCAGATGCTCCAAAACAAGGAAAACTTTAAGGAACAGTGGCTCCATATCAGACATTATCCTTGTTAATCAAGTTAAAGAGATCAATCAATTTACAGTATAATAACAAAACTGCATAAGATGTACATTGCCCTAAAGAAAAGACCATACAGAAGACCAAGACAACACTAGTTTTCTTCCACAGTGGAAGGTAAGGGAGGTGGTTAAGTTCTACGTTCAGATTAACAGTTCATGTGCCTTCAATAAGGGTTCAGTCCCATTTTCAGTCACTGAACTTTCTTGTTCCTGGCATATGCCAGGAATTTCCCCTGTATTCATGGAAGCCACATTGAGCCAGTATCCCAGATACTCTGAGAAGAGCTTGTACTGTAAATGGAACATAGAAAAAAACCCACCTTGTGTGGGAGCCAGAACAACATATCACTTGAAACAATGGTCAGTGGCCCAGCCAAGCATGTGCAGCATCCCAGCCCTGAGACTGCAGCCTTCCTGACCATCACTTACCCGTGAGAGTGAATCTTCTGTTTCACTGTGCTTGATGGTGCTTTGTCCTTTGTCTTTAAATCACTTCAAGAAAAACAGATTAATAAGAAACATATGTTAAGCCTGTTTGAGAAAGACCCTCTCCTTATTAGAAGATGCTACAGGGAGGGACCCATATGCTATATACTATGGAAATCATTATCATCCCTTTGAAGCTTCAGTTAATAGCAGTGTTTCTGTTTCATAGTGGAAGAGAGTTGTCTATGTTGAAAAAACACAGAATGCAACAGTGAAGTTAAGTACAATAGGTTTTTTCAGAAACATTTACAGAAGTGGTTTTAATTTAGTGAAATCTACATAATTTTATGTGTAAGGGATGAAAATACGAAGTACAAAATTATTCTAAAAGAAAACATGCACAGTCTTCATAACATGTAAGTCATTCTTATTAAACAGTGGTTAAAACACCATACATCAAGATGGGTGGAGTTTTCCTAGTAGAGACTCTAAAATTATTTCCTCCTAACAAAACTTCAGAATCCTTTTGTCAGCACATGTGATTTCCTGTGCTCCTTGATGAATTCCAAAAGCCAAAATATGCATCCTATTGTAACAAAACTCCCAGTTTACCAAAGAAAACAAATAAGCAAACAGATCTGCATGGTGTCAGTACTGCAAGCAGCTTTTTGTATTTGTTGAAGGATCTCATTGGGTTATGGAACAATAATTATTTGTAGGCATGCACAAATATTTTCAACAGAGATCATAATAAAAAAAAATCTAAGACCTTTCCTCTTGTAGCTGCAAGGTTGAAATCACCAGTAGTAAACTTAAGACTGACCATTAGTTCAACTTTGTCACATGGTATGCATTTATGTAAAACAAAGTCTGTTAATAAAGTGAAGATCAGCATCCTAGAACACCAAAACAGTGAAACATGTTTACTACTCTCTGTCACAGTTAGTAGGAATATACTGGGGACAGAATATTTGAAGTAAAGCCCCTAGGAAAAGCAGTAAGTGGAGAAATTGCCAGAATTCAGGTGGAAATTGAGCCATCTGAGAGTTTTAGAAGCTTCTAGGCTCCAGTTCACAAGATATAATTGGTGACAATATAATAGTTTAATAAGCTGTGGTTCCATGGGCAACGAAGCAAATCTCGTGTCCTTCAGTGTTCAACAAAGAGGAAGTTTCACCCTGCACTGCTCCCATTCTACACATTTGATATCTGGACACTTCTGAATGCTACTCTGACCCATCAGAAAATGGCCCAGCTCTTCTACTGAGTAATTCCCTACCGGGTTAGCCTCCCCTCAGCATGGAAATGAATGAATAGGAAGGGACAGGGTGGCATGTCCATAGGCAAGGGCAAGACTCTTCCATCTTGGCAGCTGTGAGCCATTAGGTTGCATAGCTGCCCAAGGAACCATGGCTCAGTAAGTAACATTATGAGAAAAGTGAAAAAAGGCGGGCGTCTGGAGTCACTCACCTCAGCTGCTAAAAAGGATGCTTGCTGCTGGCTTCAGATAAGAGTTTTATCTTACTAATTTCATGAAATTACCAAGTGGTTAAACATGTCCTGCAGGAGAGTTTAGGAAATCCCTGTGTTACTTGGTTTGCAGCAGGGAATCTGACTCACAGACATCCAAGAGAGGAGGAGGACAGCATTATGCTAGACTGCAAATACATAACAAAATTTGTCTTCTGCAAAGGCATTACAGCTGAGCAAACCAGATAAAACCAGGGGAAATTAAAAATAACCATATCTATGCTACAAGTCAACAGCAGTATCAGAAATCACAAACAGGTCTCTTGAGGACCCTCCTGGTTCACTGTCCACTAGATCATTTTCGTTTTCCCAACAGCTGGGACATAGCAAGAGCTCCACTAGCTTGTATTGTAGTGTCTGTAACTCTTGGCAATCAAAAGTCAAATTCATCAAGGGTGCAGAAGGAATCACTCAAGTGAACCGAAAATGTGCAATAGACATGGAGCTTAAGAAAAATATTTGGTTCAATGACGATTTTGATTCCAACAATATATTATCCCATAAATGTCAATTGCTAGAAAGACCTGTGGGGCTTGTCATTTTGCTTGTTTTATGTTTGTTACAGGTTTGTGCAGGACTGAATGGGCAATGGTTGTCTGCTACCGAGTTAAAACTGGAGAATATTCAGGCTTCAAAAGAGTAAGACTACTCTAGAAGGCAATTCATCTCTTAATTGTCTAAATAGCATACACAGTAGTTAGTAGTAAGTAGTACTCACAGTAGTAAGTACCTTAGAATCATAGAATAGAATCATTTAGGTTGGAAAAGACCTCTAGGATCACAAAGGCCAACCTTACTTAAATGTTTATTGGCCTGTGGATCTGCTAGAGCAGACTGTTTTCTACTGAAGCCTTTTGAACTCCTGCTTGTGCTTGTGGTTTGCAGGCCACACAAATTTCCCAGAATACAGAGAACTTCCAACACATTTTAGTTTATGAAACATGTGCAGCCCATATGACAAGAAGTGTATCCCAGGGGAATGGAAAATTATAGTGTGCACAATTTGTGGATAAGGAGCAACTGGTGTTGAGGGTAATTAAATTTTGGCACTGATTAATTTCAGTCCATAGCATGCACTGATTCATTCACACAGTGCTCCTGTGAAAGAAATGCAGAGCTCTGAAATTGAGGGTTTGTCAATGTTTGAAAATTGACATATAACAGGATAGGGACACAATTTTCAATGTACAGCTGCTGCAGATTGCCTCTATAAATGGACATTCCCATTCTGGAGCAAGTTCTAGCTTGCTTAATCCAAATGCAAAGCAGATGGAACTCATTTAGAAAGAGAGAGGGAAAAAAACCCACTTCTATTCTAGATCCAAACACCCAAGCCAGTTACTCATTAAATCTATAGACAAGCCTCCAAACCTTTTATATCCTGCAGTCCTTTGGTTCTTGCCTATTTTTCACATCTGACGAGTGTGTTGGTATAATTCTGATGATGCTCCCTCCAGAAGGATGCAGTGGAACTAGAAGTATCCAAAGAAGGACTAGGATGGCTGCAAATACGGCTCAGCATCTGCCCATGCAAAGGCTAAGCAGGCTAGCTTTGTTCAGCTCCAGATAACTTGTGGGAGGCGGGGAGAGGAGGTTTATAAAATCATAATCAGGACAGAGAAGATGAATAAGGAACAATTGCTCATTATTTCTCACCATATAAACAAATTCATTTATCCAATGGCAGGTTTATAAACAGACAAAAATAAAGGTTTTTAAATAGTTTTCCACACAACAAGAAATTGAACTGTATGACTCACTGCTAAATTAAGTTTGGATGGGAAAGGCATTAACAGGTTCAAAATGGGATTAAACAAGTCAGTGGCAGAAAGGTCTATCAAGGATAACTAAACAATGGCCCTAATGTAATATCAAGGGGAGGAAATGCCTGCAGCACTGATCGCTAGAAGAAAGGAAAGAGGAACAGATCATTGCTCTGTTTCTTAAGATTTTTCCCTAAGATGTTGCTACTGGCCATTGTCCGAGACAGGTTAATGGGTTGGTCAACAAGTGTGGGACTTGTTCAGCTGGTGTTTTTTATGTTTCCAGTGACAACATCTGTGCTTAAATGAATTTCAACATTACATCCAAAAGAAATAATGGGAGAGTATTACAAAGAGAGTGCAGAGCACCAGAACTGGGTTTGGATCCAGCCCTTTTAGGTTTCTTCTTTTTAGTAGCAAGTATGATGACCCAGGTCATGTAATTTCTATGTATTTACTAGCTGAGGAGTTCTGCAGCCATATTGGACGGAGGGCAAGCACTATCACTATGAAATGAGAAGGTAACTATAAATAAGTAAATTCCTTCCATGACCTATATTTATTGGACTAAAAAAAAAATCTTGATATAACTCAGATGAGTGAATGATTTCTTTATGAGGGTCTTGACATTTAGGCCACATCTGATTAATTGAATGTTATGGTCATTGTTCCAGAGGCTGTATATTGAGAATGAATTTGCCTTCTAACTATCTGGCTCTAAAACTTGAATGAAATACACAACAAAGTCTTTATGGCCTTTCTGGACTCTGTCAATTCTACAGTTACCAAAAACAAAATGACAAGAAACCCCTCTTGCTTCTCTGTTTATTTCCACATTTCTTTCACTTGATAACGCATTTTACAGATTAAACATCTCTCCAACCTATTTTTTTCCCAATCCTATTAACGTAGATATTAAAAAGAGGTTATCAGTTAAGGATGGAAAAATTCATTTTGCCTAATTTTGAACTCACAAAAGAAAAAGATGGGATCAAAAGTTCAGTTTGACCTTTTTATGGTATCCTTTATGTTTACTAATCAGAGAAGAGCCAATGAAAAATAGATTCCAGTGAAAAATAGAAAGTAATTCAGAAGAGAGAACATGTAATGAGGAAATGAACAGTAAGATCTCCCACATACACTGGGCCAGTTCCTCTGGGTTGTGGGAAGTCTGCCATCTCTACTATAGCACACACGGTTCAATCTAAACAAAAAAAAAAGCAACAAACCACAACGTGGCCTGGGGGAAATAACAAGTTTAAATTGCAGGAAAAATGTACATTCATACTAATTCTGTCAATAAAAAGGAGGCTGATAAGGAGTGGACTATACTTTTTACCAAAACCCAAGTTTCTATATCTATTCTTACATTCAAAACAGACACATATTTTTCAGAAAAACAACATGAAGTTGTGAAGGGATTAAAAATACACCTAACAAATTGGCTTCTTAACCTAAGAAAAATTGCAACTAGGAACAAAAATATAGTCCATAGAATGATAAGCTGTCAGTTAGTATTTGAATTGCATTGTATATGATGAACATTTTGTCATTTAGATGTTATGTAATGCATATTATATGTCTTCGAGCATTCATATTTTTTAGAAATTAAAATGCCAACACAAAATTGGATTAAATTGAACCAGTCTACATAAAGCACCTCTACTGAAGTCCAAAGACATTAAACAGAGGGCCAGTACTGACAAGTGGTTTCCAACAGCCTGCTAATCACATGAGGAATTCTCTTAGAATAGTAGCTATAGTAGAACTTGTTTAAGGAAGCAAAATTTGTTTATTCACTAATAATAGACAAGGAAGAAAAGAATCTTTCTACTAAAATACAATGAGTATATAAGTTTCAGGAATTACAAACCTGAGTGTCATGGATTTGTTGGAAGCCTGTCAAAAAAAGAAGATGCAAATAAAGCTGAGAAATCATGTGTTGCACTGAAATAATCACTACTTAGGAGTTCAAATACTATATGAGCAATTTATAAATATATTCTAAAAATTTGCCCACTTCCCTGGGAAGTGGGCAAAGGCTGAGGAAGAGAAACATGACATTGCATCCCAGTACACTTTTTCAACAGATGAACTGTTAGATAAGCAGGCAATCCTTGTGATGGACTTTTTAAACCCAGACTTCCTATTCCTCCCCTTTTTGACTCTGTTCTCTTCTACCATGTCCTAAAATAAAATTTTCCAACAGTGAAGAACTCATTCTACGTTGAACACAGCAACTCTGCTTCATCTTTTCCTCACAGTCTGTACCATACAGTGCAATCTGAGATGGCTCTGCTAGAGTTTTTGTGCCTGTTAGACACAGAGTTGAACAAATTTACATACAAAGCTGTATGAACAAAGATGGTCTGAGAGGTATACTTACTGCAACTAGAGATGCCAAAATCTCCTTTCCCCTATTATTTCTTCAATTAACGAAGAAACACAAAGAAGACAAAAAGAAATGGAATTAATTTATGTCTTCAACCACTTTATACATACACACACATGAATCTCAGTGGGATTTCTGGAAATAATGCAAAGCCTCTCCAGCACTTAAGAAGCAGTGCCTCCAAACACAACAGAAGATCTCCACAGCCAATAAGCAGGAAAATTTGCATTAAAATGGAAACTAATTTATCTCACCATAAAGAAAACACTCTGTATCTGGCAAGAAGTATGAGCCTGGATTTGCATACACTTCTTTGCAAATAGTACTACAGGCACTGTCAGATGCATTCTGCTGCAGCTATGAAAAACGCTCAGTGAATGGGTTTTAGGACATACTTTAACAAGACACCTATCCTGTGCAAATGTTTTTAAGCATAAACATGTGCAAGATATTACAAGAAAAAACCTTTTTTGTCAACATATTTCTCCATTTGCTCGTCAGCTTCTTGATTTTTCTGTAGAACGGCAAAACAAAGCCATGCTATGTTCTCAGCAGGGTTATTTTCATAGTGGAACAAGTTTCAGAGTAGTGACTTGGTACTCTTTCACTATTAAAAACAAAAGACTGATTCCTTGTCCTTCCTTCAGAGAGCTGGAAGACAGGATTTCCAGTGATATTCCTGGTATTTCTGTGAGCAAAAAACAATAGCAAAAGTTTAGCATACATAATAGAGGAAAGAAGAGACAATGAAAGCAATGTTTGTGTTTATTTTCTGCAGTGTATGCACTCAAATGTCACTGACTTCCACCCAAATGCTATTTTCCACAACATCTTCAGTATGAGGTTGATGCTGTAGGAGCCATACCCTAAAGTGGGAAGCACAGTATAAAATTAGCCAGGCAAGCAACCAGCAGTCTCCTTGGAGGCTACCACAGTGTGGGATGGCAATGTACAGGCTCCTTTTGCCCAATCTGCCTTATTAGTAGTTTTCCCATATTCTTTTCTTCTTTCATTTTGCTTTTAAAGAAATGAAATAGCAATAAGAAAGCAAAAGGTCCCCTAGCTACAGTAAACACAGGTGGACAAAACAGATTAAAAGTTCACTTCTTATGATCTTATATTCAAAGAAAATAAAAAGCTCGTGCTGGGACTTGGTGTGGTGTTTTGGAGCACAGCTTGCTTTCCCTGCTTGCTTGTCTGACCTCTGTACTGAATACTGTCAATACAATATGCAGAAATGATGTCAGCCCTTTGATATGGAGGGTGAGGGATGGCTCATTTGGGATATTTGTTTTAATGATATCACAATCACACATTGTGTGGTTTGAATTAAATGGATGCTTTTGAGCTTAAAAAGCTCTACTGATCCTTCAAAGTATTCTTTTATTTTTGTCTGGCACTTCACTATGCTCCCTAGTACTCATGCCATTTAAATGACTTCACAGCTGATGCAGTAAACATATTCAAAGATACAGACACCTCAGTTTTATTTTAAAATTGGAACAAATATAACTATCTTTATCTGAAAAAGCAACTAAAAATTAAAAACCAGTTCCTGGTGACTGCAATAGTAAGTGGCATGCACAAAGTCACTATGAATCAAACTCATATGGAATTAGATCTGTCAATAAGCATCATTTTGCCTACAAAAACTGCATGTCCAAAAATAATTACCTACTTTATGCCTCTGATCATAACAAAAATGAATGACATGCAAACAAGTATCTGCAGTTTGCCTGCACTGAACTGAATGGTCACTGACATCAGTGCAAATTCCAATTTCCAGGGGCTTTACAAGTTGATTTTGACGCTGTAGGATCCAGTATTACACATAATTAATGAGAGCTAGTCATGAAAATAAAACCTGGATTAATAAAATATCTTAAAATATATTAGTCTAAATAGTCAGCTCAAAACTAATTCAAACTTTCATTCTTATTTCAAGTTTTCACTATACTTACCTGGTTTATCATCCCTATTTTCAAATTCATGAAGATAAGATCTACAATAAAACTAGATTTTTGGTTTGAAACTGACAGCAAAACCCCAAGTATTTTCTATCTGAATTATTTCCTTTGTCTATTCCTTTTCCCCAGACCCCCACTGAATTTCTTTATGCATTTAAGTATCCCAAATTGTTTTCAATGTAGTGTGATAAAATACAGCAGGGACAGGACCATAGTTGATGCTGAAACCAATGTAATAAACAACTGGAGAAAAAGAACTGCCAGAAGCATGAAGTGAACTGATCATTGTAGGGTAACAGTCTTAGTGCTCTTCATGGTTGTGAGTCGGGAAGGAATGAGAGCCTGGTCACGTCCTGTTTTCTCTGACTGCCTTTCAGTGAGGAGGAACTTGAATGAAGACTAGGTATATTCTCTGGACTTTGTATCTGCTAGTTATCAATAAAGTTGGACATTAATAAAGATCTAAAAGTCTCAAGTATCATAAAAACATGAAAGGTGTTGCTAGAAGCATATATCAAAGATATCAGTAGCCCCCAAATTTTCCCAGCTTCCTTTATTTACTGTCAGTGCCAGCCATTAATATTCTAAATTAAGAGAATGAATTAGTTCGAGACATCCTTGTTCTGAAAAGTAGTAAAGAAACAGATGAAAGTAGATCATGAGTACTTGTTGAATCAACACATAAAGAAATAAGAACTTAGGCTATTCCCACAATACAGAAGCTGAAACAAAACACTTTCCTTTTGCAGGCAGTCTCTTTGCAAAGGAAACTACATGAACATCTACCAGGGTGGATACCTGGCATAGTTTTATAACTAATAGACTGTTCTAACAGTGTGTTTATTCAGCATTTGTCTACTCCTACTTGGTATAGGTATGTGAATTTACATGTTTATTTTGGTTTCTATTGGTGTGCTCATTGAGCTCTATGTGCTTAGATGACAAGTTTCTGAAAGTTAAAACTTGCTTTTATTATATACACTTCTGCTGTGTTTACTGTGATCTATAAGTATTGCAATGATGCCTGCAGTATCCTGTCAAGGTTAGTTTACACCTAGAAGGTATACTGAGAAATATTTTTTCATAATACTGTTCTCTGGTTACAAAAATACAGTTTGGTAACTTTGGTTTTTAATCTAAACCAAACTGCTCTCTACACATGTGGATAAAACCATCACTATGGTAGCAAAACACGTGGGACAAACTCCTGGGCCATTGAAAAATCTAGTTTTGCTGCTGTCTTCAAGAGGACCAGTATTTAGTCTTGTGTCATACAGAACAACAGATAATGAGGCTTCTTTTAAATTCTCTGATCTACCTCTTCTCTCTTGCGGATGTTCTCCTGGTTAATTTGCCACTTGTTAAAAAAAGCCCTAAGCTTATTCTTACCAAAATAAAAGACAAGACGCTATATCTTTACATCACATGTTTCCTTTAAAAGAAGATAATGTGTTTACCACATCTGCACTTCCTCATCTTGCTTGGACTTCATCATCTTGGCTTACCTCCCATGCAGCCTGGTATTTGCAAGTTTGGTAGTTTACACTGAAAAGAGTATAGTCAAACTATTTTCTTCATTACACAGACAGAATTTCACATATGCTCTGTATTGATGTCTTTTCCTGCCACCAAAAACAAGGACATATGAACTTAAATCCTTTGGCACTCCACTGGTATAAAAATACAGTCTCACTTTTGAAAAATAGTTCAGTCAATTTTCTGAATGAGTTCCACACAAACAAGAGCATGTGTTCCTGATGTAAAACCCAGATGCACAAGCCATCCCTCACTGATGAGAATGAAACACTAGCCAAAGTCTAAACCTTAGGGAGCAGAACAGTGCTGTGTAAAATATGGACAAATAATACAGGGTTACAATAAAGGTATTAATGCTAGAATATTACTAGCTACTTATGTCAGACAGACACAAAAAACACTTGTAGAGGCTTAGGACATTCACAAACACTCGATCTAAAACCTGAGCAACTATTAAAGTTTTGGACTTACTTCTACTGTTGGTGAGCACATTGTTTCTAAATATGAAATCATTAAATGGGTGCTCTTCTCAGCAAAGTAGATGCAAAGAAGCAGAACCTTTTCATGTTACATACCTGCTCTCTGTATTCAGAGCGCCCAAGCCCTGAGTAATCCTGGGTAATTATTCCCAAAAGCCAAGGATGGACAATACAGCTAGGTTGCTGTTTCTCACACATCATCAAAACTCTGCTTCTGCCTCACAGGTGTCAGAGATAAAACTCCAATTAATCCAACATGGGATCAAATTGCTCAAATGCAGCGAGTCACTCCTAGGAAAACCTGCTAGAGGTGGAAGTGCTCAGGCTGTTGCTGAGGAGGTGAGTTCATAGAATCATAGAATGTTTTAGGCTGGAAGGGATCTCTAGAGGTCATCTGGTCCAACCTCCCTACACAAGCAGGGACATCTCTACCTAGGTCAGGCTGCTCAGAGCCCCATCGAGCCTGACCTTGAATGACTCCAGGGATGGGGCCTCCACCACCTCTCTGGGCAGCCCATTCCAGTGATCTGTCACCCTCATATTAAAGAACTTTTTTCTAATATCCAATCTAAATCTATCCTTTCCTAGCTTAAAACCATTACTCCCTGTCCTATCGCTACAAACCCTTTTGAATAGACCTCCCCCTGCCTTCCTGTAGGCCCTTCAGGTACTGGAAGGTCACTATAAGGTCCCCCTGGAGCCTTCTCTTCTCCAGGCTGAACAGCCCCAATTCTCTCAGCCTGTGTTCATACGAGAGATGCTTCATTCCCCTAATCATTTTGGTGGCCCTCCTCTGGACACGCCCCAATATGTTCACATCCTTCTTGTGTTAAGGACTCCAGAACTGGACGCAATACTCCAGATGAGGTCTCGCCAGGGCAGAGTAGAGGGGCAGAATCACCTCTCTTGTTCTGCTGGCCACAGTTCTTTTGATGCAGTCCAGGATGTGATTGGCCTTCTGGGCTGCGATTGCACATTGGTGGCTCATATCCAGTTTTTCATCCACCAGCACCCCCAAGTCCCTTTCCACAGGACTGCTCTCCAATATATCCTCTCCCAGTCTATACTGATAGTGCTGGTTACCCTGGCCCAGGTGCAGGACCCTGCACTTGACCTTGTTGAACCTCACGAGGTGCATCTGGGCCCACCTCTCCAGCCTATCCAGGTCCCTCTGGATGGCATCCCGTCCCTCTGGCATATCAACTGCACAGTTAAGGCAATCATGATGGGGACAGATGGCCTAGAGTGGATAATTTGGAGGTTATTAGTTGCCCAGGTGTTCCCCAGGGGTCAGACTATACTGCAGAACATGCTTTACAAGACTTGAGAGACCACCAGGGCTTTGGCTATCACCTCTAGGCTGAATAGAGGACTGATAGTTTAAACACAATTCTCACAGCAAATTTATTAATAAAATAGGTGTTCAAGGGTAGTAAGCACACACAGCTATCTCACTCCATTGCAGTCCTCTTTGCGTGTTAGTAATGATTATTTCCAACTTTCAGCATTTTAGAAGCGAATTTCACTCTCATTCCAACTGTCCCCTGAATTACTACTACTTCCATCATTTCTGGGACAAGAATGATGCTGGTTTCCAAAGCAGCTCCTGACTTGTTGCAAACTAAAACTTGGATTCGGGTACTCAGTCCATCCAAAAATCAGATCCCAGATATCTCCAGCTAGAGCTTACTTTGGTGTATGTGAATTACCAGTAAATCCTGTGGCAAAGCCAGAGGCCTAAACCTTTTCTTTCAAAGTGGGTAAAAGAAGAAAAGGCAGGTAATTTTCCATTTTGAGTGTGTTTTACTATTTTGACTGCAGGGAAGAACAAACTTTACAGTTGTGCTAACGGGTTTTTTGGGGGGGGGGAAGAGCAAGGTGAGCTTTCCACAATTAGCACGGCACAGAACCTGAATGGATCCATACTATACATCTACTAATATTAACTTTTAATTGATGCAAGCATTTGGGATTTAGAGTTGCAGAGCATGCACAGAAAGCACAAAATACCCAGGTAGGTGTGAGATACCAAGATGTCCAAGAAATACAACATAAATTCTCAGAGTCAAATATTGCAAACCCTACATAGTAAACTTGCAGACTTATTGAGGAGAAGAAAAAGTATGCTACTGAGGTAGGAGTAACAAGGGAGAGACCATAATCTCACTTCTTTATGAAGACAACAGAAAGAGAGGATTGCCCTGATGTTAATTTTATTTTTAGTGGCTGTC
This sequence comes from Brachypteracias leptosomus, assembly GCA_013401335.1. Taxonomy (NCBI): domain Eukaryota; kingdom Metazoa; phylum Chordata; class Aves; order Coraciiformes; family Brachypteraciidae; genus Brachypteracias; species Brachypteracias leptosomus. The sequence goes on from VYZX01019486.1 coordinate 62,137, forward strand.
ATAAAGCTACAATTAGCATCAAAAAGCCCTTATGCTACTGCTTTGGAAAAATTTCAACAACTTCATAATAGAAAAGGAACCCAAAAGCTTATGGCAATCTTCATTTGCAGTTTTGTGAGTTTAGGTATTTTTCCTAGAATACTAATCTCTATTTTATTTATTCACATTAAAGCAATTTCAAAAATTCCTCCTCAACCATGTCTCATCACGTCATAATTATTCATCTTCATGAAGGCTTCTAAGAGCCTCTGGTTACAACATCATGACATTTTCTAATAAGTTAAAAAGTGAACGGATAATTCAGTCTCCATAACCAATTAATCTTTGTCTTCTTAGCAAAACCTTGTTCCAAAAATAATGTGTCTACTAGTCTAGAGGGATCTGGACTTCAATAATCGGTTCACCTCACTCTTTCCCTGGAAATAATCAACATATCTGAATGCTTTCCAGTTCCATTCAAACAGGACAAGCTTTAAAGAACATTTGAAAAGGCAGTCTCAAGTAGCTCCTTTGAACTCTCTGGTCTTCTTGGGAAGAATAGGAGAGCAGACCAAGAAATACATTAGCATCTTGAAATGGAGACAAAGGAAGAATTGTAATGAACATGCCCCAGGGTGGCTTTCGAGAGGAATCTCATGCATTTTCTGTAGACTTTTGACTAATATTTCCTAAGTTCAATGGAAATAGTCCATTGACTTCATGACTACTAGCATGCATAGTAAGAATTGAAGGCACCATATTATTGTGTAGACAACAGGAGCAACCAACATAAACTTTTGGACTTTTTACAGGAAAGTAATCAAGTTGGTGGCTTTTAAATTGTGGAGATATGAGCACCAGGAGTACATATTCTTAAAAAATACCCAAACCAGTATTGTGGTACCTAGACTAATCTGAATCAACTTTTTGTTCTTTTAAACTCAGGTGTCAGCAATATCTACAAATATTTGTTCTGCCTTATGCAGAGAAGGTCAGTGAGATATTTTAGGTGTCAAGGGGGAAAGTTCTCACATTTCTGGAATGGTAGAGGGAAGATTTATAAAGTTTTTACTGGCCTGAAGGAAAGAAAGAAAGCAGAAACATCTGCCAGAGTCATGAGTGGATTGTTGGCTAAATTCATTCAGCAGAGGAGTCTGAAATAGATCATCTCTGCCTTCAGCAGTAGGTGTTAGTGGAGTCTTCAAAAATAATTACTACAGAGGAGTCCAGGACATACCTATAGGGAACAAAACTAATCTGAAAATGTAAATTAGTTCCACAAAATACGGACAGAGAAGCCAGCAGTTCTTACACGCCTGGGCTCACAAAATGTACTAAGATCTTATGAAATGAGAACAGAAATACTTTTTATTTTATTCTGGAATAGCACTTATGAACATGCCATTAGAAGAAGGGAAAATCACATCCACCCAAAGATACAAGCATGGATTTCAAACATTGATATTGCTTGTCATGTTTCTAATGTGCTCCAGAAACTCACTGAAGCTGATAGAAGCAAACATGGGGGGTTGGGGGGGCCTGTAAGGTTCAAACAGTTGAATAGCAGTGACAGTAGTACAAATTTAAACAACTCTCTCTTTTTTAGGTTTTGAACAAGATCAAAAGGGGGATGTGCAGTTCCCAAAATGCTCCATCACAAGTGTGTTTGTGCTTGCCACTTGGCACTATCCTATAAACAAGGTAGAGAATACCCTAGGAACAATGACGTGGCCATTTCCCACAGCAGACCTTTCTCTCTCTCCTCGTAAACAAACTCAAGACTGAGCGTATTCTTTACAGCTGCCATGGGCCTCGCCTCAGGAGCTCACATGAAAGCGCTCTGACTGCATTTTGCGTTAGCTTGCATCCAATGCCAAGCAGCCCCCGGACTCCCAAAGCGGGCACTGCAAACTCCTGCTCTGGGAGGGGAGCCAGCAGGGTCACACGCAGCCCACGGCCCGGCGCTTGCCCACGACAGGGCCTGACCCTCAGCCTGGCTGTCAGGACAGGGAAGACCCCTCTCTGACTCTGTGATAGATGGCAAGCCCTCCTAAGGGTGTGCTTTGCTGGGAATGCTGGCACATCTAATTCTTCAGGGCTGTTGAAATTGATTGATGCCATTTTGTCAATGGGCAAAGCCTCAAATGAATTGTTGCATGGAAATTATTTTAATTCCTTCCTTTCCAAGAGGCTGCTCCTATACTGCCCTTCTGTTGCTCCTGCTGCAGGTAACTGGCTGACCCCAAAATGGACAGGCAGTGCTGGCTAGGCTTGTATAAAAGGAGTGTGTACAATATTCACAGCTTTGTTTCTCAGTCTGTGCCTCCTTTATACTCAGGGGAGGCCAACTATAAATATATGCAAAGGCAAGGATAACTGCCATGTGAAAGAAATAACTTTAAAAATATGCCACAAGCTCACCCTAGCAATTTTTACAAAATAAAACTTCTGTGGCAATTCTACCAACCTATGTTCTTGTTTTCCCCACCTGTTTTCAGCAAAATGCCCCACTGCCTCTTTTCTTTGAACAGTAATACCTTTCCCTGGGGTCCCAGTACCATGTTGTATAAATTAAATGTATTCCAGCCTGTAAATGCTTTCATAGATGAAGCAAAAGGATGACCTCATAAGAGCTGTATAATCCTAACAAGCCTGGTGCTACCCCATAGTTTAGCTTTTTAGGGAAAATTAGGCACTTATCAAAGCAAAAAATCTTTTTAATCTCATAGTCCATAGTCTCCTAATTGAGCCTTTCTGCATGGGAACTGCTTTGGATTTCTGGACATATCACTGTGAAGATGTGCCTCATGCCCAGGTAGTTTGGCAGGAAACTAGAGTTGTAAAAGCACACTTTCTTTATCTTATTCATAGGTAATGATTTGATAAAATATGAATTTAAAGGGCAGAGTAAGTGCTAAACTATTGTTCATACAGTCTTTCTTCAGGAAAACAGCTATACAAGAAATTTCACGTGGGACAACAGAACTTACTGAGAGGTAACTGGGAAGAAAACAGTTAAGACAATGCCTGTTTCTAGCTCATACCACATTTTGGTTTCTGACTCTAACAGACACTCACCTCAGACCTGGATCCACTGGAAAACTTCCATGCATTTGATAAAAACAGGATTTGAAACCCTATTATGGTGAGAATATGCAAAAAAAATATAAATTTGTTTTAAGAGTCATCAGAGATTCATTTCCCTTCTGGATTGAGCTAAAGCTTGGGAGTGGAGGAGAGAAAAAAAATAGCCCCTGTGACTGAGCTCTTTAGAGCAGGACTTGAAACTATGTCCTGCCTACTCACAGTGGCCATGTAGGACAAGCTTTCATCGCCCCACAGGCAAAGGAATAGGCATGCTCAGAAAGCCAGAAAACATCCTGAATTACCAAGAAAAGTTGTTTAGGTGTGGGGCAGGAAGGACAAGGGAAGAAACAAACTGATTGGCTAGGTTGAGAGAAATGCCCAACATTTGAAGCATGGAAAACCACTGCCATCTGTCATCACAAAAATGTATAAAAAATTATAAAAATCAAGCATTTGGGAGAGGAAAAGGGTTAAATCATGAAGGGTCAACATCTCTAGCATAGAGGAGACCTCAGGGACAATTCTCTCCATAAGACTGCTAGCAGATATGAGCCATATGGAGAATGGGATGCAGGTATAAAGGTGTCAAAAGCAGACTAGATTGCATAGACACACATAAATCATCTACAGGGTGGTGACAAAAAAGAAACTAGTCAAAATTCAGAGAACGGAGAGTAGCCCATGGACATTAGGGAGGAAAAGGTCAATTAATTTAGCTTGTCTTAATCTCTGCCAGTCATGACTACGAAGGACATACCCTCTTCACACTGGTGTCACCTTCCAGGTCTCAGCATTCTATTCCTCCTTTCTGGAGATTAGCTCCAAACAGAAAACCATTTTGAAATAATCTATGTCTGATCAGAACATCCAACATAAATGCACAAATACTTCTGTGTTAGTAAACTACAAGGTGACACAAGAAGCTATTCTAATTATGCGTGTCTATTATGTGGAAAAAACACAGCTGCTGTTAACTCTATGTAAAAATGAGAATCAAATGCCATGTGTCTGACCTGAGCTTCCTCCTAGAAGGGATGGCTGAAAGCTTGCTCTGCAAGCTGAAACTGAAACCCTATGACATTGTTCAACTGAAGAACTGAATCTTTTTGAAGATATACAATTCCAGGGGGACCTTTCCTCATTGAATACAGAGCAAAGATTCTCTGAGCTCTTCCCCCTGGCAAACCAGGGAAAAAAGTCTATGAAATGAATGCAAGGCACAGAGGGACTTTTCTGCATTACAAAAGGTAACTTCAGAAGGTTAGGTCAATAAACCCGGGGTACTAAACCACTTTACATTTTAACAGCCCTTACCCAAACAAAACTATTTCATTTGGATAGTTTGCTATCAGAAGGCCAATAGTTTAATTGCATCATATAAACAGCAACTCAATTAAAGTTACCTCAGCAATGCATAGATACTGTTCAAATAACTCTCCCAAGCAACATAAATGGTCTTAAAATGGCACCCTTTATAATTACAAAGGAGAGTCTGGGTGACCACCAGAGAGATGAAAGGTGAAAGACACAGCTCTTTACCCACAAATTCTGCTTCCTTGCCCTTCAAAACGCAATTGTATTGCTTTTAATGCCTTGGCATGTTCTCAGTTTTTTTCTTCTGGTTCTGCAATGAGATCAGGCTGCAGGAAGAAAAGTACTGTGTTGACACTGCAGTGTCTTAAGCACTATTTTTATTGTTCCTGATTTATTTCTAACCTCTTGAATTTTTTTTCTGCTTGACCTTTTACATGAAGACAAGGAAAATAGTACATTTCATCTGCCAGTTCAGTGCATCTTTTCTTCACTCACAGAATTATAGGGTTTTAAGTGAATGTCAGCTATTCTGCCTGCAGGCTTTCACTTCACAGCAAGAGTATACCTGGCCTTTTCTTCCCTTGCTGGTAATACCTTTTGTTAAGTAAAGGAATGTTTACCAAGCAAAACCAGCACAGCCTCTCAGAGTTGTGCTGAATGATAATGTTTTGGAGGTCAGTTTCCCCCAGGAGTCAATATTGGTGACACGTAGTAAGGTATTTTCTTAGTGCAACTGGCTTGTTTACCAAACCTGCATATTTTCCATCACTGTCCCTTTGAACCATGATAATGAATGGCACACAAGCACCTTCCTAAAAGTAGGTTGCCTCCTGCCCAGAAACTGTTGTTTTCTTTCACCTTTCTTCATCACCAATTCCCTCTACAGCTCTAAGTGTATGGTCCCAAGGTTAATGCAGATACTGTGTGTTAAATCTACCCTCATATTGAACCAGACAGAGACAGAAACATAAAGTTTGAGAATCTTATCATTGTATTAGAACCCAGGCTATGTCAGAAACTTTTCTGAGAACACATCACCCTCCCCTCTCCTCCTCCTTGCTCTCACAGTTCCCTGAACTGTCAGCCCTCAACCCTGTCCTGTCCCCTGTTCTCCAGCTTCTTATACTTGCATCCAGAGCTTTTGGAACAACAGAAGCACCAGGAGAGTCAGAGGTAGGACACTAAGCTAAGTTGCACAGGAGCAAATAGATTCAGTTCTCATCAGCTTCAAACAAGGCTGCTGCCTCTGAGAAGTCTTCACCTTCACCTTCCTACGGCCCTCTCATTTTGAACTCCCTTCCTCAGCTATCTCTGCTGCACTCATGGCCTCCTTTTTGGCAGCTTCCTTTGTCTCTACTGCCTATGCAGGTAAAAAAAATGGACATTTATTCCCACTGTCCTGCTACAAAGAGAGGCAATGGGCACCAACTGGAACACAAGAAGTTCCATCTGAACATAAGGGAAAACTTCTTTAGTTTGAGGGTGATGGAGCACTGGAACAGGCTGCCTGGAAAGGTTGCAGAGTCTCCTTCTCTTAAGATATTCAAAACCCACCTGGACATGATCCTGTGCAACCTGGTCTTGGTGAAGCTGCTTTAAGAAAGGAGTTGGACCAGATGATCTCTAGAGGTCCCTTCCAACCACTGCCTTGTGCTGGGTGGAGGTTTTCCAATAGTGCCACAGTTTCTTCTTAGGACTCCACAGGTACCTCATTAGGACAGGACACCTCAGCACCAGGCAGGAAGGCAGCAAGGTGTTTGTGTGGGTCTTGGATGAGAGGTATGGAGGTCTCTAAGCCCCAGAAAAACCTTTCTGGCTTCTTTCTCCCTATCTGATTTATAGTATGGACATAGATATTAAATAACCTATCTTAGAAACTTGTTGTCTGCAGCTTGCACTTGTCCTGCTGGCCAGCCTGAAGGCAGGCAACTGACTCCACCTGACAACAACAACATGTCTAAGGCCTTATCAGCCACTTTTCTCATTTGCATCGCAACAGAGGATCCAAGAAGGTTAGCCTGAGCAACTATACTCTTCACCCTTTCCTTGTGTGCAACAAATGACCTGTAGCCCATTAACTATCAGAGAAAGAATAATATCTTACTTCATCCTAGTTATTCTGTGATTAAAATGACTGGCAAGCCTTCTCTTCTCTGTCTGCGAGCAGCTTCATCCAAGTTTCTTCCAGACTGACGCCTGCTGTGTGCAAGCCATTAGGATGTCCTGCCAAATGATAACATTTCCAGTCAGCTTTTAGAAACAGCAGCATCGCTTTCCTATTTGCACAACTGTGACAACAGGAAATGAAGTCCCAGTTATATTAACTTAGCTGGTATCTACAGACTAATATAAATTTCCTTATAATGAATTTGAGTGTCCCTGTTTTCCCTCACGTATTCAAAATCCAAACAATGCAACAATGTTTTTCTTTGCTCAAAACAAGTAATTGAACTCTCAAAATGGCAGTTCTGCCTAAGATGTATTCTTTGTCCTGTGAACTCTAAAAATAAAACTTTTTTTTGTTATTAAGGATTATACTAAAAATATTTCCCACTACATTTCTGTTTTCAGAGCTTAGGAGGGACTGTTGATTCAGTCCACGTGCTTGTACTGAAATGGCTCTTGCAGCCTCATTCACAGAAAAACTAGATCCCTTTAACAATAGTTAGTACAAGATATTTCCATCTTCTCTGAGTATAGATGCAGTAGTACTGGTACAAATGTGTCATATAACAGCATGGTTAAAAACGTGCCCAACAGTGGACAGCAATGGATAGCAGGGAGGAATAAAAGAACATGCAAGCCTCAAACTGACATTCTGCAATATTTTGTACCTAGTTTCCAGAGATTTGTGTATGACAGACATATTGAACTGCTGTGAGTATCTTTGTGCCTGTTAACTCTCAAGACATTTTTCGTCCATGAACCTTCACAGCCCATTTCTGAAGATCTGAGAACTTCCAGACCCCACATCATGCTGCAGCCAAAGATTGCATAGCTTAAACATGCAGCAGCCTGTGAAGACATTATCTTCTATTTGTTCTGATCTGCCACCTGATGGTTTCATGGCACACTCACCTGCTTTGGTAATGGAAGCAGCAGAGAAAAATTCTCTCATGTTTACTTTTTCCTTCCTACTCTGAATTTTATTGACATCTATTATAACCTTCCTTGTCCATCTCCTTCTACACTGCAAAACCATACCCTACTGCTTCTGGTAAAGAAGTCTTATAAGGAGGGAAAGAGGCACCTTGCTATCAACATAGCACTGAAAAATACGCTGTTAATTTTTTCATCAGAAAAGTCACATTTCTCAGGTTATAAGTAGTAGTTTGTTAATGCCAGCTACTTTACATTAACTGCTTGTTTACATGCCACTTCTCTGTGGCAAACACGAAGTACATTATCCCTCAGGGAGAGTGAATCACCACTGAAACAGAGATAAAATTTATCATGTAGTAAGAACACGTACTCAGGCAGGTACTAAGGAGCAGCTGACACCCATGTTGTAAACTCGTGTTTTACTTTACCCATCAGTACTCAGACATAGTCCAGCTGAAGGGCCCTCACTTGGAGATGCTGTCGTACCACCTGGTCAAAAACCCCACTGACATTCCAACCAACCAAACCCCTTCAGCCTGTGCTGACTCTTCTGCTCTGAGCTGCAGTAGCAACGTGCAGACTAGCAGGCAGGCAGCCTTTTCTCCTCACTGCTCACATTCACACCTCCAAAATCCTGCCCTCCTTTTCCAGAGTCCAGTGTCCACCCCCAACCCCTCCAAAGCAGACCCTACTGAAAGACCAAAACACCCTGTTAACTGCTATAAACTTTATGGGAATGTCAGAGCCTAAGACAAGGTCTTAAAGCTTATGTTGGCTTGCTAGCACATCATCTGTTACAGACTGTTCCTGGTGAAATGGAAATGTCACACTATGCTGGTGCAGAGACAGTAACGGGGGTTATCACTCATACCAATATTGTCTATTCCTGTTATGAAGTGACAGGCATGATGGAGAAATTCTTTACACTCTTAACTTTGTATAGCCTTCTAACTTCTACCAGTATAACTCTTTCAGTGATATATCATTCCCTTAACCAGGACAGAAAATTCAGGGGGGGACAGACACAAAGAAAACCTCAATTTGCAGTTTGGAAGGCAGGCTAATACACTCACAACACTCTGGTCAGAAGGAGAAAGAGAAGATGATGGAGCCTGTTTGAGGAAAGGGAAGACAGGTTTCCTAAAATGAACAAGAATTTCTCAGGTATCACACAGATTGGTTTGCCAACAAACAAAGCTCTGCAAATAAAGACAGTTTGGAGTTATATACTGAAACCCTGACTGAGACCAGATAAAACTTTTCCTCCTAATCACAGTCTTCATGCAATAGTGGAGTAAACAGTTGCCAGATAACTGCACAGCAAACAAAATCTACTATTTTGCAGACTGCATCACTTTCTATTGAAATATTTGTACAAGAGGTTTATGACTCTCAAGGGTTAATTCATTTATAACACATCACTGGATCACTAGCTCTCCTATTACATTCCTTTCAATTGGCCACGGGTACATCTATCTAAAACTTGTCCAGCCTATTTTCTGTTCACTACACTAACCATTCACATTCCCTTTTTGCCACTACCTTATCTCCTTCAGAGGATGCTGAAGGAAATCAATTTTAAGAGTAATCTACAACATTATAGAAGAAAGAGCACCACTGAATTAAGGCCAAGGTCAACTAATGCCATGAAATTCCCGGTAGGACATAAACACATATGACCTCTAAGTATAATTCCTACCCATTTCTTCAGAGTAAGGCAGCCTCCTCCCCCACCCTCTCCTTTCCTTTTACTGTCTTGATGAACAGAAAGTGTGGTGTTTTCACCAGTAACAGCCCTCAGAAAGCACTTCCCTTGTTAATCCTGAATGGATTTTACCAGTCATTCTAAGAGACAGGTATCCTCATGTCAGCCTTCTATGTTTTCTGAGGTTGTAATAGTCTCACCCAAGCAGCTCTTCCTTTGAACCTGTTTGAAGGTTTACTTAAATGATTTACTGCAACTACTAAAAAGTTAAGCTAGATTATCCAGCAGTGTTTAACCATATGGTCATGAGTCATTAGGTCATGTGGTAAATCAGGCCAAGCACTTCTTGTAGGAATACACCTGCATGCTAATTTTAAAATGGGGTCTCTGCAGTTCCTGGTTTATGAACCTTTGAGAGGTTTCCCATCAACGCTTTGCTAGCACAGCTTACCCACTGGATTGCCCAGTACAGATCAGTGCTATGTGGCTGCAAATAAATGATGTACTGAAGGCAACATAGAATCTTAAATATGATTATCAGTGCACACCAGCAGCTAATTAAAGCTCGCTCTTCTTTCACATTCTTCATGTTGATAGAGGATATCACCTGCTAAGCCACTAGAGAGTCATATAGTTTGGTATCACAGAAGCAGAGCAAGGAAGGGACTTTGAAAGATCATATAGATAGATCAGACCCTGGCACAGAGAGAGTCACTTGTTTTTAGGTTGACCCAATTGATAAAAACCCTCCTGAGGATTTTGCCAAGCTTTTTTTTGACCCCAAGGGGTCTAGGTAAGTTAAGTCAATCTGATGTTCATCCTCGTTTTACCATCTTCTGAATAATACACTACAGTATGTAAAACACTTACATAATTGTTCATATCCTCTGTAATCTACATAAGCTTGAAGAATGTTTCAGCCCTTTCTAGGGAATTCAGTCTATTCTACATTTCTTTCAGATAATTACATCAGTTCTTTGGAAATGCTGACATCACCACAGATGGATTGATCAGAGATACTGGAATAAAGAGAAGCATTGAAGGAACTGGAAGAGGAATATCCTGCATTTGCCTTTGAGGCCACAAAAACAGCAGCGGGAAGGAAGGGTGTCACGTGAAAGCATGTCTCTTCCAGACATGACAAAAAAAAGTTAAAATAAATGTTTATGCCACAGGAAACAACAGGAAAACAGGAACTCTTCTGCATAGCGTCAGGGAAGCAAACGCACGTTTCAGAAAAAGGCTCTAATTACAGGTTTTTCAGCTATTTGAAGTCTCCTTAAGCTTGCAGTGTTTCAGAAGCAGAAAAGGACAGAGCTGTCAATCTAAAAGATACATTGTATCTAGACTTTTTCCTTTTTTTGCCTTCTCTGGGGTTTCTTTAAGAGTCTGTCAACAGCTGCCCAGGATGTCTACAAATAAAGTAGTTTTTCCTGGCACCCTTATTCAAGGTAGGCATTTTGAATGGCTTTCAGACGTGTACCTTAGATGTGCTTTAAGTACTAACCACCGTAACCATACCCAAAACTTTTGCTGACACTTTAATGTTATTTTCTCACAGAAGTTTCCATTCCCACCATGTGAATTACGATAACTATACTGCTCTAGCATTTAATCCCTGATATATGCAACTATATTTACTGTGTATTACTTTACCAAAGTCTGTCCAGTTTTTTTCATACTGTTTTTGTCAGCACAATATCTGAACAGGTTATTTATTTTAATGTCCGCAAAAGATAATTATAAAGCTTTTTTATGGTATTTGGGCACTTGGAAAGCACTCCAGGGCCTAACTCCCATAAAAATTAATTCAAAGTAGGCACCCATGTCTAGACAGCTTAAATGCCAGGGTATTGTTTCCTATAAATCAAGCTTTTCTAAAGGTCTACAGACAGAAAATGCTCCTGAGGGATCTCTCTCCTTGCCTGTTCACCTGTTTCCATCAACAGGTCCATAATTCCAGTGTGCAGTAACTGCTGAGAGTTGTGACAGTCTATGGTGAGACAGTCTGGTAGAATGTGACCCATGTTACTGATGCCAAATTTATAAAAAACCAAAATCTTTTGGTACTAAGAAGATGGATGATATTTTTAGGAATAGTTGAAGCCATTTGACAACAACAAAGAACACATTTTTAGGTATATTACGCTGACATAGTCAAGCTAGGTTTAGATTTCTTTCAAAAAGGCTTTTCATATGGTCACAACTAGTCCTCAAGAAAGATAATCAAGAGGATGCAGACAGCAACAAATGACCAAAAACGTAAAGAAAGTGACAGAAATCACTTTGAACCACCACTTTTCAATCTTAGCCACTGAACCAGCTTCTCTTCATCCAGACAGAAGTGGTCTGCAGGCTGGCAGGAGGCAATGCTCCTTCTCCCGCCAGCACAAAAAACTGTGTGTCACCTTCATACCTGTGCCATCTTGAGTCCGTGACAGCTTATGATTTCCTCTTTTAAGTCCCCAGGGATGCCAAACAGGATGCAAGAGTCTTGCTCTGTGTAGTGGGGGACATCCCGAGTGTGTACACCTGGAGTGTGCGCTGCTCTGAAAGACAGACTGCTTCTGTCAGCACATATTCAAAGTGCACAGATGAATCTCTGTGTGCCAGTATTTTATCCACCAAGGCAGGAAGCAGGAAATTCTGCCTCAAAAGTAGATCTGTCAATATTTCCTGAAATCTTTGGCTGTAACGAAGTCTTTTACATGTTCTTGTTTTTCAGAGGCCGTTGGTAATTTGTCCCTTTGAACTAAATACAAACCAAGAATTACATTGTTAGAGTTTAAGTAGATTTTTTGTTTGTTTGTTCTTTAAAAGCTTTATTACAGAGTCTCTCTCCTCTTTTTACCACCTGACTGATAGGAAATCAAATGATTCTAAATGGAAAAAATCTGATTGTGGGAATGAAGCAATTAGTTGGCATCAATAACAGCATATTATTACTGACAAAGCATGTCTGCAATGTAGGATCCTTAAATAGAACATTGTAAAAAAAAAAAAAGCACAGCAAATAGGACTAAGATCCATGTCAGCGTAATGGAAGAAAGCAATGGCAAACTGATACTAGCTTTACACTACTTTAACATATCTGCTCTTTGCCCTCAGAGCATTTTGTTACATATGATAATTACATAACAAGTAAACACTTCAAAAACATTTTTTTAAAAATTGAAATAGCCAGGCAAAATAACTGCCATGTCTATCAGGTTTAATATTCCTGCATTCATCTAATGGTACTGCATAACCAGGAGGTCACCTTGTCTTGCACATAAATTACATAAAACAGCAATGATATTGCTGCACCATAGAACATACTAAATACATTTGAACAAATAAACCACTAGAAGCCATTAAAATGGATTTTGAGAAACATTGTTAGTGATACACAATGAAAGAGTTTGAAATTATGCCAAGGAAGTTGTCAGAATTAAGGCTGTTTTAAAGACTCCTGTGGCAACAGAGCTAGTGAGGTGGCTCTGGGCCTCCTTTCTCCTCTCTGCACAAGGCTGCTGAGCTCCAGTTTCAGAGTCAATGCTACAAAAAAAAGTTAAAGTATTGCCATACTGACTCTCATATGTCTCCGGATAAGTCATATGTGATCTTTGACATAGGAATTAAGCTACAAAACTCTCACACAGAAGCCAAGAATCAAAATTGTGTTTTGCTTGGAAGTGTTTTTCAGCTCCCTGGAATTTATGAGAGTTCGTACACAACAGTAATAAAACAGCAATGAGAACTCTGCAGTTAAGTCACTTTCCTTAGTAAACCAGGAAGAAATAACAGAGTGGCCTTGATCTTTGATGTTTCAATAAAAACACCAAGAGCAATCCCTCTAGCCATATTAAGTGGCCTTGGTATAATCATGGCCCAAGAATACCTGTTTGCTTAACCTACATTATGCAAGATCTCCTTGTGACAGGCAAAAACATGCCAGTCTGCTCAGCTGAATTCATTACTAGAAATAAGTGGCAATAGAGTTGAAGGTAATTTTTTAACATATACAGGGAAAGTGTAGGAAAAAGATAGGAGATGATTTTATTCTTTGTCTTGATACAACATCACTTACCTTACTGTTTTCTCATCTAATAAAGCAGCGTCTCTGTTTTCCTAATGGAATAACTCAGGGCTCTCTCCCTCCACTAGACAGGTGATTATGAGTTCCTGCTCTGTCACCTATCTCTCTCAAATATATAATAATGTAATATATAAACATAATTGTAGATAATAATATAGTGTATAATATATATGCATAAAATTGAAGTTTTCAGTCCTGTCTCATTATGACTTCATGCAAATTACTTGAGTGAGGCCATTTTCCTCAGCATTATGGACACCCCATCCTCTTCTCTGACTAATAATTTCCTCTCAACTCACACCTGATTTATCTTGTCAAACTTGGCAGAGGTTGGCTGGCTCTTTTCCTTCAGACCAGCTTTCACCCTAGGCTCTCTCCCTCTGAAAGAGGAAGGGATGGGAAGGTGACAGACAAAGCTGGACAGACCTCTCCCATCCCCTGGTATCTGTAGGGGTGTGCACCAAAGGCAACAGATGTAGGAAAGGAAGAGAAAGACACTGAGGAAAGGGAGAGATAAGGTGAAGCTGTTGTGCAATGGACCACAGGGTGTAAACATGCAGGTGTGTAAACTGCTAAGACAAAATGCTTGAAGGCAAGAAGACTAGGCATCAGGATAAAACTGGGCCAAATAGAGTGTCATCTCTACACAAAGAGACCTAACTGAACCGCTCTGTATAAAAATAACAACCTGCCTTGCCAGCCACATTCTCCCTTTGGCCCCCAGCTGTTTCCACTTCCTTAACATATGTTGAACCAAATAAAGTGTTTACTGATTTCCCATCCAGTTTTTTCAAAAAATCACAAGAGCATGCACTGCCAAGGCCGGAAGAAGGTGAAAAAGAGCAGGCGAGAAGATCAGTAGAGGACAATTAAAGCATTTAATCAGTGCATTTCTCTTGGGTTTTCTGCAGGTCTTGCTTAACTGCTTCATTCCCAGACCTGGCATCGAGATGAACCTCCATAATTGTCAAGTGGATGGCCAGGGCAAAAGGTGTCAGAGCAGCATTTGTTCCCTCCACAAAGGAGCCAGAATTACCTTTTGAGTAGCTAGCAATGACCATGACAAAAAATAGTAACTACAACACATCTGTCATTCACTCTCTAGAGGAGATGCCCTGAACTGCAGCCCCATGCACAGTTCAGAGTCAGACAGGAAAAGCATTTTTTTCCTCTTTTGCTCCTTTTAGCAATACTATTAATAATAAAGCAATAGTCAAAAGCTGTTGGCATATTTGCACTTTCTCTATCATTCTTTCATCAGCAGAGCTCAAGGGTAATCAGCGCATGACTCCCTCTCTCTAACCTCTCTTCCTGTGTAACCTCATCTAGGTGTTCCTGCTCCGGCAGGGGGATTGGACTAGATGATCTTTTGAGGTCCCTTCCAATCCCTGACATTCTGTGATTCTGTGATTCTCTAGTAACCCAGTTTGTTCATGAACCCAAGTTAATAATCCAAACCCATAATCTCAGCCTGCTAATTCTCACTCACTGATACCACATAAATAGCAGTGATGTAGATTTATTCATTTGCCAAGGAGAGAGGGAAAGGACTGAGACCAAAGTGAAAGCCTTGTTTATATTCAAATGCTCTGCTGCTGCTGAACATGGTGCAGCTGTGCACACCTCTCTGCATGCTTCACACTGATGCAGATAGATGTGAGAACACACTGTAACTGTAAGAGCAGCTCTGTATCTTCATAAGGATGTTCACATTCTAGTCTATTCAGATATAACTGAGTCTGGAGTCACACTTTCACAAGATACTTAAATTAGTGAGAGAGCTCCAGGCAGCAACGGCATCACACCCTGAGACCACAGAAACAGATATCCCTTCGTTCCTTTTCTCATGTTTTTCCCTGTGAGCATGACTTTGATGAGCAACAGGTAGCAGAGCAGGTGAGTTAAAAATTGCAATTAAAAAGTAATCCTGGGATTAGAGTGTTTACTGAGTCCAAATCCCTGGAGTTTTTTTGAAGTAAAAACCTGGAACAGTAGCATGTGTCTGCAGCCTATGAAGAGGTTTGGGTTGGGCTTGAGTCTTCAGCATTTATTATAACTGCTTGTTTCCTACCATTTCTTGCACTTAACTAAAATGATTCAGCTAATGAGGAAGGAGAAAAGAGCTTTATATTGTATCACTTGTTCTTAGCAAGTTCCCAATCAGCATGCAATAACTACAAAGCAGAACAGGGAAGAATTATTTTTCCATTGTAAAATCGAGGATCTTTGTTGCTCCCACATCTGCTGAGCAAGAGTGATACAGATAGCCTCACTCAAAATCTCTGTCAGACAGTTCTTCACTCTAAATCTGCACTACCTGGGTAAGTTACCTCCATGAACTGGAATATAAGAGCATTTGATCTCATTTCCTTCTGTCAATCAGGGTGGCTGCTGCTTGTGGAGAGCCTTACCTCTCTGCTCTGTCGTGCTTCTTAAGGTCAGATTCTTTGGAATCAGAGGAAACCCCAACCAAAAGCAGAGATACTGGACTTTTTCCTTCCTATTTCCAGTTACTGCTCTTTCAGTTGTCAGTGACTTCAGCAGTGCAGACTGTAAGTGAGAAGGATGTGGGTAAATGAAGCTTTCAGTGTCCTTATCCTTNNTCAGTGTCCTTATCCTTCTGTTTCCTGGTATCATTCAGAGCTGACTTGACTTCCAATGCTGTGCAAAGCAGCTTCATGGCTGCTCTGATCCATTCTGATGTACTATCAGCCAGAACACAACACATCCCAGTCATGACCTCTCCCTCCTCCCTTGGCACTATGGCTCTACAGGAACAGCAGAGTTTCATTAGGCAGGGGATATCCCTTGAGGCCTTCTTCAGTACCTCTTGTTTCTTCTCAAGTGTGGCAAAGGAGCCTGGATAATAAGCCTCAAAGAACTAATTCACAGTAGCTTACTACAAAAGGCAAATTGATTTAAAAGGACTGAAAAGCTTACACAGCAGCTGCTAGCCCAGCAAATAGAAGTGTTTTCCATACCGAAAAATGTGGAACATAGGTTTTAGAGCTCCTTGACAAGACAGCCCTCTGTGGAATATAAAGAAGCAAGGATAATACAAACATAAGATAGTCCACTGCTATAGTTAGGAGACTTCCCACAGCAGAGGTAAAGAAGAAAAGAAAAGAAAACAGAACAGAATATATGTTATAGAAGAGTGAGCTACAGATCCCTGGCCACTAGACATCCCTGTATCTGTTCCCATTTAGCCCAGATAAATCCAGTCTTTATCTTTCCACAGCTTATTGTACTAGACCTTCCACTGGACCTGGTCACAAAAGTCTCCCCAAGAGGCAGTGTAAAGGAATATCATATTCTCTACCTTATTTGACTCTGAATGGGTAAGTCTCTCACGAGTTGCACTTCTGATGTGGTTTATTCTTAATCAGTCTGACATCCCTTTGATTTTGCTTCCACACCTGCCTGATCTTGTACTGGCTTGTCCTACTGTGGCATTGGTGTTAAAGCCCCAGCCTTCAATCCCTTTTTAATTTATATGCTGTTAACATGTTCTTAAAACACCTCCAGTCAAGGAAAGGTGATCTGTCTAAATCACCAAGGCTTATACTCAGGAAATTTTCTTAAGGTCTGACATAAATTTCAATTGCTGCAGTTTAGACCCATTTTTTATTATCTTGTTTCTACTGAGGAAGTCAGAGAAGGAAAGCAGGATGAATTTACAGAGGCAGGAAAACAAGTGCTATTACTTATTTGCTCCAGCTTGGCAATGCTGTAACAGAGTAGCGTCAAGTTCACTGTGTTACAGGAGCAGCCTTAGGCTGTAAAGCAATTTACTTCTGTTTCAAAGCTGCACATCAGCCATCAGACGAGGAGCACACATGGTGCCAGTAGCTGATGAACTTTGAACCTTCTCTCTGACAAGGGCTGGCACCATTTCTGCATTCTGATGCAGCTTCTCCTTTGCATTCCACCAGGGACAGACAGATGGTGACACTGGAGGAGGCTGGGGAAGGTACACCACTTCCATTTGTGTTCTTCCCTCCCCTATCCATATCCAACTTCTTTTTCTCAGGCACATGTCACTCACCCATGTTTTTTCTTTATACCTTGCATACTTCCGTCTTATCATCCATCCCTGCTATCATCATCTTTGTTTGTTTCACCCAACTGCTGACACAAATTCTATTTTCTCTTAGATACCTCAGTACACCCTTTCCCAGGAGCTGAAGGGATTGTACCAGAGCTATGCCACGTCATTTACATTTCTACAGTGTCTTCTAGCTGTGCATCACAATGCTCTGAAAAGATGAGCTAATCAGCAAGACTGCATTTGTGAAGACAGGTGTACTAGCCTCCTTCCTAACTAGGTGAAATTTGACAAACTCACATATGTCCAAGATGGGACATGCAATTTCACAGCAAAGCTTGCACTGCAACCTGTTTCTTACATTTACTAGCCTTGCTGTGATCCTGTGCTCTGTCCTGAACTCTCTTTTCACTTTGCTTTAGAATTCCTCTCTGATTTGGTGTTTTATTTTGTTTCTATAATTTCATATAACTCTGTTGTGGAGCTGTTGGTACCCCATTTTTTTTGCAGTTGTCAGCTCAGATGTATTGCAGTGTTTCAGAAACAAGATAGGGTTTTACAGAGATATCTGTAACTGTGAAGATTTTGAGAAAACTTTACTTGAGGGGAAAAAAAAATAAAATCTGACTGGTAAAATTCAGAGAAACTCACTAAGAGTATAAAAACTCCCAGCACTGTAGCCGCTGTAGTGGCTCCTCCAAAGGGAAGAGACGCACTGAAGCTGTTGGTTACACTGTGTACTTGCTGCTCTCTTGCTGGAAAGACAGGTGACCTGTGTTTCATAGCAGCAGTGTTCTAATGCCCAAGGGGAAGGAAGTTAGTCATTCTTCATTTCTCAGCTGACTTATGACTACTTTGGCAGTGATATAATCAAGGAAGCTTGTCAAGCAGAGTGGGGAGAGAAAAGAAAAGGGGACAGGGTGGCTAAGGGGGGAAACATGCAAAAAAGTAAATTGTACTGCATATCCAAGCTGCTATCCAGACAGCACTGCCAGAGAGGAACTGTTCATCCATGAACACTACTACCACAAGGTTCTCTGTCTTCCACATATCCTTATAGCCACTAAAAGATTTTACCTACCCATCATACTAACCAAAGCTCCCACTGCACTGTCAGGTTGCCCTTATGTCCCCAAAAATCTCTTCCACAGTAACTCCTCTAGTTTCTCAGTATCCCATATTCCCTGCCCTTGCCCTGGCTTTCACAATACTTCCATTTCCCTGCTACACATGTTACCTGTTCGACTGGGCGAGAGGCAGCACAGGTCACGGCTGATTAAGAACATGGGGGCTGACAGCAACGCTTGCAGATCATACAGGTGAGACAAGGACTGAACTCAAACTTTCCCTTTGTCTTCTTTTTCACAATGAATTTTCATGACATTTTTGAAAATTACCATCTTTGAAACTCCTAATTCTGATGAATTTTGTTAAAATTTGGAATGTTTTGGTAAAATTGCAGAGATTGATGGGCAATGCGTAAGCCTTATATTTACAGGAAATTGCCCATTTCCATATCTCTTTTGGATCTTACATTAATCCTAGACAAGTGATCCTTTACCTGTTTCTTTTTATAACATGAATGTGAAACAGCCAAACAGAAAACAGGAGAGAGAAGAAAAAAGAAGGTGAGGTAAAGGAAAAGCAGCCAGCTCCCACATCAGTCTTCAGTAATTTTGGCAGCCCATTAATTATTGTTTAGTCTCCTTTCCTGACACTCAGGAATGCCACTGATGTCAACATATAGCACACAGTTTCTATAGGTCAGAAGTAGACACCGCCTAAATAACAAAAACAAAGCTGATCTTGGAATGAGACCTAAGACTCAAGAGCTGTTAAGTCATCAGTGTTTTTTCTTCCACAGATTTGGCAAGTTATTCAGTCTGGTAGCTAATAATAATTGTTAAAGGTGAGAACCTGTAGTCTTGTTAGCTTTCAAACATGGAAAATAACTCTTCTTCGATGCTTTCCTTCCTACCACCTTCTCTCAGGTTTGAAAGTCAGTAGCTGCATATTAACTGATCAGACCTATATATTGCAGCTGGCATGTTACTAATTGAGAGATGGGATCTTCAGCAGATCTTTCCATGATGTTTTATTTTAAGGAAGAAAAAAAAATAATTAAAAAATATTTTGTCTTAACTCAGAGCACTTCAGTCCCAAAAGGTGCATACCTTAAAATACAGAGCAAGAATGTTTTTAAGTTTAGTTTGTAAAATAGTGAGTCCTACTGCTATTCTACCTGTAAAACCTCACATTCTTCCTATTATCCTGTTTTCGCAGCTTGTAAGTAAAAGCTGTCAAAAAGAATACAACTCAATAACAGCCAGTCTGCTGTAATCTTGCGAGGATGAAGAAGACTGTTAATGATAGGGGAGTCACTGGGCGGCTTTATCACCTCTTGATTTTTATGAGTACAATAAAAATTGCTCATGAACAATGTCACCCAAGGAATTTGCTTTGTTATTGACTGTCTTAAGCCCAGAGATATACCTGTCATCAAGGAGGTGATGAGCTACAGCAGGAGAATTTCTGGACTGCTTCTTCAAATGAAACTAAGATCTGGTATAATATAATGTGTTTTTTCTTTTTCATTGAGAAGTTTGAAATATTACTTCTCAGAGTGCGGAACAGCCTTTTCCTTAATGAATAATGTTCTGGGGAAAAAAAAAAAAAAGACATTTTGCCTAGAAACTGCAAGGAAATGTTGTCATTCCTTTTTAACCTATCCTGTTGTCTCACTCATTCACCCTATGAAAAGTCCTGTACTGCAAGTAACTGTCAGGTCAGCCACCTCAGGCTTAGTACTTGCAGAGAGCTTTGTATGTATGTGATAGATGCTCCCCCGACATGCACAAGTATCAGTCCTATAGACACTATTTACTGCCAGTTTGGTGGTGCATTTGGTATACATTGCATTCATCGTTTTCTCTCAGCCAGTGGCAGTGCTGCTACAGGAACACTCCGGGGGTACCTTATAGTGACCTTCCAGTACCTGAAGGGGGCCTACAGGAAGGCAGGGGAAGGTCTATTCAAAAGGGTTTTTAAGGATAGGACCAGAAGTAATGGTTTTAAGCTAGGAAAGGAGAGATTTAGATTGGATATTAGAAAAAAGTTCTTTAACATGAGGGTGATGGATCCCTGGAATGGGCTGCCCAGAGAGGTGGTGGAGGCCCCATCCCTGGAGTTATTCAAGGTCAGGCTCGATGGGGCTCTGAGCAGCCTGACCTAGGTAGAGATGTCCCTACTTGTGTAGGGAGGTTGGACAAGATGACCTCTAGAGGTCTCTTCCAGCCTGAAACATTCTATGATTCTATACTCACTGGCTCCCCTTGGCTCTGGTGTCAGTTTACATTCACCCACTGCACATCGAGCTCTGAACAGGATAAAAAATTTAAACCTCTTCATCCTGATTTCTTCCTAGATCTGATGAACTTTATTTTATGCCAGATTATGAGTAGACCATGAAGTTTTAGGTATTTGCTATTCAAATGTATTCAATACTAAAAAAGAAATATAAGCTTATTGTAGTGGGTCTGTCTGAGCTGATTTTCCCCNTATGGAGTCAGAACAGATGCTTGTGATTCAAGCTGTCATGTTTCAGTATGGTTGGTCAAGTAAGTTTTTATTTTCACCCCTGCTTTGATAGACATGTAAGAGCTTCTAAAACAAACACTTTGTGTATATAACTGATATTTTTTGCCTGAAATACTTACATGGGAATATGTAAAAGGTGTTTTTGATAAGCAGGCATATCAGTATATATTGGCTGATATTCCTGGTAGGCAGACACAAAATGGGCACATCTATAGAACCAGTGATATAGTTTAAAAAAAAAAAAAATTTCAGATGTGCATTTTTTGCATTATTCATCCTCACATTAGTAATGTGTCTGGGAAGACTGACAAAACTGAGGAAGCTGAAATGACTTGTCATACAGATCTTGAGGTCTATGACAGGCCACTAAAGGAAGGTTATTATATGTCACTGAAAAGGAAAATACTTTTTTTAAACAGCTATTTTTATGTTTCATTCTGTGCACGTGCAAATGATAATTTGTGATCAGCCTGCTTTGTTTGCTCAGTGCTGCCAAAGAACATCCCATGTAATAAGCTTGGCAAAATCCTCAATTAAATCAGGTCAAAGGAGGTCAGAGCCCAGCAACCTTTCTAGAAAGACACACTAGAACTATTTTCCCTACTGAACTAGAGATAAGCCACAAACTGCTTCTCAAAGAGGTGAAAGACTCCCAACTCCCATATGTGCAAAGCTGTACATTACCTCTGTGCACAACAGGCACCTCCACTGGAGTCATAAGAGAGAGCAGAGAATCCCTGGGAGTTGCAGACATCTCCCTGAAGGCACAGAAGCTCTCATCTTTTGACCCTACACAAATCCTGCTGAGTGCCAGTCAAAAGGCTCCAGAGTTTGGTGTCTGGAACAAAGAATTACTTAGAGGGACAACTCCTCTTGCAAAAAATTGATTCCACGTCTAGCCTGTGTGGTGGGTGCTTCCCTTGGCATGTCCTGTAGTCTTGAATTCCTGACTGTCTGACTGCAACACAGTGAAACCACATTCAGGCCTATGCACTTGGCTTGCTTATCTCTGGAAACTTGGAAGCCTCAGGATGGGGAGGAAGAAGTGGAAGCTGGTTCTTGAATGGAGTCTGGACACAGCTTGGGCACAATTCCTTAACAAGGCCTGGAAATTACTCCTCAGTCCTCCAATTTTGATTTATCCTTAGCCTAAGCCATCACAACATCATTAATTGGGGAATCCATTGTTCCCTGTACTGAGCAGAACAGTGATGTATGTGGCAATCTACATTACACAGATGTGACACATGAAGTCCTTTTTAGTCTTGGCATCTTTTTCAGATGGTGCAGCCATACTTAATAAATCCCTCAAATGCCACCACAGGAAACAAAACACTGCTAAGTCTTGGTTCAAAAAAGAGGCAGACCCAGGTTTGCAGTCTCTTAATGTGTACTATAATAGTGACATACAGACCTAAAGGAAAAGCTCTAAATATGGCAAAACACACTAGGTTTCTGTCACCTCATATTATTTTCTAACACTCTTAGAAGCCTGCACAAAAACTGAATGGAGGTGGCCTTCAGTTTGGTAGGACTGCATAACCCCTCTCCTTTCTCTCCATTAAAAACTGGACTTAAACCCACTCCGAAAAAGGCAAAATAGGAAACAAGCAGTCACTAGTCAGAGGCTAGACTTTCCTTCCTCATGTTGGTTATTCAGCAGGGGAAGTATTTATGTGAATCAACTGATCCAAATTGTGTTGCGCTAAGAACGAATGACACATTGGAAAAGACAATGGAAGAGGTAAATGGGCAGTAGATGGGGGTGAAAGAGAAAGCTACACTTGAAAAGCTTGGAGGAGAAGGGGACAATAAAATAGATAGAAAGCTTATTTTGCAAACAGGACCATTTGTGATTTCACGCTGAAGGAACCTGCATTCATGCAATACTTTCCTCAAAGAGATATTTTCATCTGAGAAATACACAGCTGAGGAGACATAGCATTTTCACAGGCTGAAAGAGAAGTTGGTCTGCATGGTCCCATGCCAGGAAGGCGGGACTGAGTAGTAATCATCTTATCTGAAAGAAGACAAACAGTCCTTTTCTCTGCAGTGAGGTCAGCAGTTCCCAGGCAGGAGTAAAAGCAGGGATCTTGGCCAGCTTCACTGTGCCCTGAGCAGCATGTCTTCTGCTGACTCTGAAGCCCACATTCAGATGACTACTTCTGCACATCACAGATGTGCTTCAGATTCACAATACTCTATCACCATTTCATCATGTGCCTTTGTTAGTGTGAGATACTTTCTACAGATTCCTTTAAGAAACAGAGGAAGGAAGTCTGAACATCATCACACCTCTGGAAAACTCCAACTCAGTTTTCTTCTGAACCCCCTTTTCTTTGTACCTTTTGCCTTTCATGTCTTCTTGGTCCTTACTCCAGTGTTCAATGGAGACTGCTAGCACAGTCCTCAGAAGAAGTTCATTCACCTTTCTTCATAATCTGCAGCAGTGAGCTTCAAGTACCCTCAGACAGCTACTATCTCAGAAGAAGACAAAACTTTAACTGATTCATCCACCTAGCAATAGCGTAGTGACACCAGGTAAGCTGAGACAAGTATACGAACATGATGGTATTATAGTATTTTTCCACAGTCATAAAAGAAAAAAAAAAACAACATCAGCAACAGTATTCAGCTGGAGAAGGAAAGAAGTGTAGAGTCACTACTTATGAAAATTACATGATGCAAGAAAATGAGAATTCTTGCTGACATTAATGTGCAGTATTTCAAAACTGAATGCACCAAGTGAAAATGCCAGTTTCTGGTTTAGTTTACAGACTGGACCCACAGAAGAAATGGCCTTGTGAATTTTTTTAATTATAGTATATTGTGCTAGAACAATACACCTTCATTCTCAAGCAAATGTTATCTCCTGCTAATACTAATCTTGACCAAGATATACTTCTTTTCACTGCACTGAAAAAGAAGATTATATCTCCACCATCCCATGCCAGAAAAGATACAGCTCAGACAGGAAAGGAGCTGTCTGCTGCCACAAAATTCTCTAATGTTTGCTGAAAACTGATGGTTGGTTAGAACAAAGAACTACTTGAACCCCATCTTTGCGACACTTCGGTTCCTCCGCTTTAGAAGCAAAATAACCTCAGGAGATCAAAACCAACTGCCTTGCTTAGATTTGGGCAGCATATATGCTAGGAAGATCAGATTTCCAATAATATTATAGACAATGCTACAGACAGTAATTTTCTTCTAGCTCCTGATGCCTATCAGCATGGACTTCAAGCATGGTTCTAACAGCTATGCCACAAAGCACTGGAACCATAAACACTGGTGCAAGTGAGATTTATTCTCTAAAACATATTTTTTCCTAAAACCCCCCCTCCAAATTTCAGAAGTTATATGCACTGGTAGCAACTAATGAAAAAGTCTGTGAGTTGTTGCAGTGATTGGGTTCAGTAACACAACTGGAAAATACTACAAGGATTATTTCCACCAAGAGATGGGGCAAATACAAAATGGCATGTCCTTTCCTGCTTGCAGTTCACTGACAGTCCAGACAAATGCTGACAGATTGACTGCTTACTAAAGCTTATTTTAAAGCTACCTGTATTATTTGCAGATATTACACTGTAAGCGCACACTAGAAAGCTTATAAATACCACCAAATAGGGCTGGAACAGCATGGGTTACCTGGTCTGCTGCCACTCGACAAGAGCTAAGCATTAAGCTCACAAAATATGGCTTTAATTTCAAGAGAAGCATTTGTCCTCAAAGAGGACACACATTAATTATTTAATATATTAAACTAACAATGAGATTCATAAAAATGAAATTGGTTTGTCAAAGTAGCTTTATATTCATTATAGTGTTCATTGGATGTATTCTGCCCTGTTCAGACAGTCAGAACAAATTTTAAATATAAAAAAGGAAGAAATCTTACAGAGAATATACCAGAAAGCTGTTAGCCATTGAAAAAGCACTTAATGCTGACACATTCCTACAAGTAACATGCAGCTACCTGGTGTGCAGTACATTTCTTTTATGCTTACGAAAAAAAGAATGGCAGAAGCATGGCTTAGACTGATCAAGGATTTTAATATAATTGTATCCTGTGCAGTTTGGATTTATTAAACAGAGCCATGTGGATATCCTTAAATCATTCAATTTGAAGCAGGTTGCTGGCTCAATGTTGGCGACGGTCTTGTAAATTACATAATACAGAAAGCCTTCTCATGATTTTGTCAGAGTCCAAACACATTCTCCCCCTTCCCAAGAGGGCCAAGCATTCAAATATAATCCCAGGAAATCCTGTTGTATTTACAAAAGATACTGTCATCCCGACTTGCACTTTACAGCTGCCCCCAGGTGTGGCTGGACACTTCCGAATGAAGTCACTGGAAGCACAGGCATGTCTGCAGAGTTGCCAAGTGCTTTTCTGATATCAAACACAGAGAGGTAAAAACAATGCATGGTCTTTATGTTCAACATTTCATAGTAGGTAGCCAGCTCTTTGAGAAAAATTTCTGGCTGCCAGTACTACCAAACCCTACGTTTGCCTGCCCCGCTGGAATACCCTCATCTTGCATACAACGAAGTCTAGGCTATGGAAGGCTGAGAGCTGTGACAGCTACATTACACACATTTGCCAAGTTCTGCACCCTGAGCAAAAGCTCCCCACACTGTGCTGCCTCACAGAGCTGAGGAGGGGGTCAGATGACCTCACTGCTGGTTTCAGCTCCAAGACCCTCTGTGCCAAGAGCAGTGCATCTCTAAATCCAGAGGCTACCAGTATCTGGTGCTAGGGGGTGGAAAGGGGTGGAGGATGTAGTTCTGCAGCCCATCCCAGAGTACCAGCCGAGATCTGTGATAAAGCCTGGGATTTAAGGGAAGCAGTTTGTATGAAGACCCGGGGGGGAACTTCCCTTCTACTGAAACAGCAAATCTTTCCCACACAGAGTCCCAGCTCCTGCCCACACACAGCGTTGATTTCTTGAAGCCTCAGACCTGGAGGGATCTGCCTTTCTCTAACTCTTCAAGCCTCTAGAAGTTTTCCTCCCCCACTTTTGGCACTGATCCCGAATTGCAGCTGTTCCACAGTAACGTAACAGCTCCTCTTTCCCTGCTCCTCCTTTAGCTGATATCAGACATCAGTGTGTGAATCCCTTCCCAGGAGGAACAGCCAGAGTAATTAATTTCTCATTCTGCTTGCAGGGATCCCAGCTCCAAAGGGAGGATTTCAGCTGTGCAGACACCGGCAGCCTACATGACTGAAGGCATGTACTCCACCAGTGGGTGCAAACAGTGATAATTAGAGCCCCTTCTGCACTCAGTGCATCCAAGCCAGACTACACAGTCTGGCTCACTCTAATAATTCCCATATTTCTGTGAAAGCAACTAGGCTCTTTCCTTTCATCTCTCCTACTTCTTCCATCTTTAAAAGCCAAGACTCTCCCTTAGGCTTGCAAAACTCCAAGGACATCTGCGATAGATTTGGAGATGCCTGTAATTGTATATATAATCTTTTAAATGTTTATTTGATTACTGGGAGGCAATTTACTGTATAAAAACATGGGGTTAAACTGAAAAACGGGCTGCCTGCCTCATACATCTCAGCCATTTATCTACCCCTTCTGGAGAGGGTTTTCACACTTCAGGAGGCACTTCAGAGGCTCTGGAGGGGTCTCACCTCTTCTTTCAGATTATAAAGCAGATGGAGGGATAGTCTAGGCAAGGCAAGAAACATGCAATTGTACAAGAGCTTCCTGAAGTCAGGCTATTCTGCTATGTAAGAAGGAGGAAAAACTTGTGGAGTAGGTTTAAAGGAACATTTCCTAAAGCATTCAGAAGGATTAAGAGAGATAGGCTTTGGTCCCACTCACAGCTGGGGGTCCCAGTGGCCTCCATTTCTGACCTGGTAGGCTTCTAAAGATGACAGGTCTGTATATGGATTATGTGCTTTTATATGTCTTCAGTTTCCACATACACCCACCCCTCCCCTCCCCCCCCAGTTTAGTTCTTAGGAAATACATAGTCCTGTTTTGTGTACAAGCCGCCTCCTCCTCTAGAATGAAAGACCCTAAGCCAGAGGACCTGTAGGGCACTACAGAAATAGGGCATGCTACTAGGACTAAAGAATCACAGAAGTTTTCTGTGAAGGACTGCCACCTAAAATATTTTCTTCTGTAAATGGCTGTGACCTAAACAACATAATAGAAGGGCAGAGGAGGGATTCAAACTGGGTCAGACCATAATTCCCAGTCTCTGAAGTCAACTCTTATGTTCACGCTCTTGCTCCAGATAAAAAAAGCCAGCTTCTGTTGCCACAACACCTGACTGAAGCTCCAGCTGCCCTCCCAAATACCTTCTCTCTCTGGGGCAAACATACCCTCACAGCCTTCTCTTCCTTCTGTCTCAGACATAAGAAATGCAGCAGAGCCAGGAAATTAGTAAAACCTAGCCAGCAAAGGACAGCCTTGAATAATACCCTGTCCTGCACAACCCACCCATGCCAGCCCACAGTGACCAGACTGCCTTGAACAATGTTTCAACATGTGCTCCAAAAGGGAAGGTTAGACAGCACCTGGCCCCGGCAGCTGTGCAGCATCTTGTTTGCTGCAGCATGACAGTGCTGCTTCTCACAGCCTGGGAGACAGCAGGGGGAACTCGAATAGTGCTAAGCAAGAGTAGTGGGGCCAGAGAGCTTACAAAAGAGAGAAAACATCCTCCCGCTCTGTCCTCAGGCTCTTCTGGACACAGACATAATCAGCACCACTGCGTGCAGGAAGAAAGAGTGGTGAGAGGAGGCTGGAACATTTTGCCCCAGGATGATAAACAACTCTCAGAGGCTATCCCGGGGATTAACAGAAAGAACTCAGTGTAAGAGAAGCTAATATGGTCAAAGCAATGACAGGAAAGAGTGATTCCTTCACTAACTGCTACTACTTCAGCTCTCCCAGTGCAGCTTTTCCCTCCTCCACACTTCCCCCACCACACACGCACTTTTTATTTCACATCAGGATGCAGGTGTGATGGAAAGGAAAGTGCTGCAGGAGAATTCTGCTCTGCTCCTAACAATGGTTTAATCTGACAAGCCCTCCCCTAGGCTCTCCTCTGCTAAAAATAATCAACGCTTCAGCCTTTCATGGGAGTTTATCCTTAAGACTGGGGGATCAGTGCTTTGTTTCCTCCTTCAGCCAAACACTTGTCTTTCTCCACGTGGGAGAGCTCGTTCCTTCTGCCTTGCACCACCACAGGCTTTGATAGGGTGCCTGATACCCAGCACATGCAAGCTCATCAAGAGCCATGGGCTAGTCTGGGTGAGGCAGAAGAGCACTGCAGATGCTGGTTCTGGGCCCTGGCTCCAAGAGGACACTCTGGTCACTGCCTGTGCTGCCCAGGCAGCCACACCGCACCCAGGCCCCTACAATCCCAGTGTGTCCAAGGCTTCCTGAAAACTACCAAATTATAGATTGAAAGTTATTCATGGGGAGCTTCTGTACTGGGGCCACACAGCTAATAATTTCATATTGCTGCAATTACAAAAATGGCAAAAACTAGCCAGTAAGATTGCTGTGGAACTGTTTTGGGTAATGCAGTACAAGAGTACTCCAAAACAGTAACTGCTTTCTCCCACGCCATGAATTCATAAGACCCTTTCCTTGTCTAATTCTCAATGCTCCCTCTGCTCCAATTTTTCCCTTTAGCAACTCTTTCAAGGTAAAAAAAAAAAAAAAAAGTATTTTACTCTTTGTGTAAGTCTACAACTTCTCCATCAACTGCTCTGTATTACCTCCAGTGAGAGAAGTGCAAAGCAGTGTACACAAGGTTATACAGCAAGGAAGTACAAATTAATCACAGTCATGGGAGAAACTTCAGTGATATTTATCTATGCATTATAAAAACAACATAGTAAGCAGCCCTTCATTAAACAGGTATGAATCCACCTTTAAAAAACCCCACATTCTGTATTCCATCTAGTGCCCTGCCTTTGTAGTAAGTTATTTTCTCCTTTGTGAGTACAGGAACACAGAATATAGACAGAAAACTCTGCCTGGAAACATTTTCTATTTTCAAGTAGACACCTGGCATTCTCCTCAGGAGGAACAGAAATGATGAAGCAGCAGCCAACTTGGATTTAAAGTTCAAGCCTATATTCTTTGCTTCCCCAAGTGTACAAAGTTCACTGCTGCCTGTCTGGCCAGTGTTAAAATATTTCTGCAGTGTTCATTTATTCTTTCTCAGTCTCCTACTTTCCTGGTATCCTCTTAGCAACCACAACAATTACAGGAAGATTACAGGAGACTTGGTTACCCAGAACATGGAGAAGGCTGAGGTACTCAAAGACTTTTTTGTCTCACTCTTCATTGGCAAATGCCCCAGCCTGGAGCCCAAGTTGCAGAAGGCAAAGGCAGACGTCTGGGAGAATGAAGAACTGAAGAACTCTCCCACTGTAGGAGATCAGGTTCAAGATCATCTAAGGAACCTGAAGGTGCACAAGTCTATGAGGACTGAGGGAACCAGCAGATGAAGTGGCTAAGCCACTTCTCGTGATATTTCTGAAGTCATAGCAGTCCTGGAAAAGGGACATAACCCCCATTTTTTAAAAGGGAAAAAAGAAACACCTGAAGAACTACAGGCTAGTCAGTCCCACCTCTGTGTCCAGTGAGATCATGGAGCAGATCCTCCTGGAAACTATGTTAAGGCACTGTAGTGGGTCTGTCTGAGCTGATTTTCCCCATACAGCCTTCATGCTGCAGTACTGGAAGCCAGAAGGTGTTGATAACACACACCCTTGTTATGACGGGGTGTGTGTGTGGGGGGGGCAAGATTTGGGAGGGGATACAACCCGGACAGCCGACCCAAGCTGACCAATAGGATACTCCATACCATATGACGTCAGCTCAACTATAAAGGGAGGAGGACGGGGGGGATTCTGGGAAGACATTTGTCCTCCGAGCAACCGGTACGCGTTCTGGAGCCCTGCTTCCCAGGACAGGCCCGACACCGCCTGCGGATGGGAAGTAGAGAGTAACAGCTTTGTTGCTTTTGCTTCGCGCGCGTGCG
>VYZX01019487.1:0-138130 GCA_013401335.1 Brachypteracias leptosomus
ACCCGCCGCACCGCCCGCATCAGCCTCCCACCCGCCCCGTCGGCGAGCTGCCGGCAAAGTTTGTGGCCCGGGAAGTTGGAGGGGGCGAGTAGGGCTCTCCCCGCCTCGCCCGGCCCGGCGGTGAGAGGCAGCGCCAAATGAGTGCACGGCCACGCAACCTCCGATTTTACGCGTATCCCTCATGGCTACCAGCCCCCCCCCCGCAACACACACACCTCCCGCAGCATCATTATTTTTGCCGGCGTGTGAGGTGCTGCAGATTTCAGGCGTATTTAGGCGAAATGGAGCCAGCCGAATTGTGGATGCTACACAAGTGTCTCGGCCATCGCGGGAAGCACTTCCCCAAAATTTGCCACTTGCCTGCGAGGACCTTGATGCCAGGGAGCAGGAGGTGCGGCGCACCCCTCCCTGCAGGCCACACGCAGCCTGCACCTGAACCTCCAACGTTCTGGTGGCTTCTCTCAACAAGCCACCGACAGAGAGATATTGCATGTACACAGCAGTTCCTTAAAGAATTTCAACCACTAAGTGTCAAAAAAAACAACCAAACCCACCAGCCTTCCCCGGAGTTCTTGTGAGCACAAAAAAGGGGCCTATATTCACGGAATAAATTATGCATCAAGTTCTTAATCCAGCTCCTCTTGGTACTTCCAGGGAGTTTGCTGCAGCCTGGTGCGGCCAGCATGGGCACGAAGTGGTTAAGAAATGGATCTCTCTGCCAGTGAAATCATTTTAGCTATTTGTAAATTACAGAAAGAGAAGGGAAAGTCGTACCATGTATGGCTTTATATGTAAATAAATGAAGGCTTTATTCACAGACTGAAGTTTTATTTCCTTTCACTCCAATCTGAATTCAGGCTCAGGGTGCTCAGCACTAGGGCATTACCTGCAGGAACTTTTTCCCAGGAGCAGTAGGAAGAGGTGGATTTTGGCAGAGGGTTTTGGCAAGGACCAGCAGTCTCGTGATCAATACTCCAACAAGTGAGACTGATGGGTACAGAAGAGGGACAGTTATGGTTGGTCGGATAGCTTGCAAGAAGTCATACCACTGGCATTTATGTTATAGACTGGTACACTTTATTTGGAACCAGTGCAGTTTATCAAACTAATAATCTGCCTCTAATCACAAGATATGCATTTTAAAGTACCCCCAAACACATATTTACATAATAAAGCGTAACCTTCCTGACTAGCTAGCATCATCCCTTATGACAGTTCTGCTGCCTTTTTCAAAGTCTTTTCTATTTTGATACATTTTAATATGAACTTATGGGGGAAATACAAATGAGGGGAAATGATGTTTCGGTAATGTCACAAAGTGACAAAAAACAAGCGCTTTTCCTGTTGAGGTTCATTCCCTACCACATTTCT
This sequence comes from Brachypteracias leptosomus, assembly GCA_013401335.1. Lineage (NCBI taxonomy): Eukaryota > Metazoa > Chordata > Aves > Coraciiformes > Brachypteraciidae > Brachypteracias > Brachypteracias leptosomus. The sequence goes on from VYZX01019487.1 coordinate 1,372, forward strand.
TCCAAATTAGTTGTCAAAAGCCATATGCGATACTCCAAACACTGAGGACGTTTTTCAAACACAGAAACTCCTCCCAAACTCCAAACTTCCTTTAATCACAACCTGGGTCTCACTTAAGCAATCCTTTCCGAGTTAATTTATTACTCTTGAAAGAGTTACATTTTTAATAATCTAGGAGAGGAAAAGGGGAAAACTCTGATAATCTTTTCTCATGCATAAGGAAGACCATTTCATGTATTTTTTAATTGTCATATGAATTAAATTGCAGTGCTATATATAACCTTTCTGCTCCAGCCTGGAAAACTTGTACACCTTTTTGGTGCTGGAGAAGTGTGGAATACAATTCAAATGGGTTTTCTCTGAAACCTTCTGCTCAGTAGAGGTATTTTTGTTTTCAGATATGAATCTGTTTTATCCTGCAGCCTGCCCTGAACCTGAGAGCCGTGGAGGACTGGAAGAGTGGAAAATGTACGGGTATTTATCGGTGAGATAGCCAACCTTCCAGCTAGAACTTTCTGAGTATGAGTCTTAAGAACGCAATTCCTGATTGTCCTTTTCACCATAATCCGTGCTTTGATGGGAGGGATGGAAAGTTATAAATCACAGGCTATGTTTTTCGTCCAGAAGCCATTCCTATTTCATTTTTAGCAGGAACGCAGAGAGAGCAGTATGTTGCAACATTGTGAACACAGGAGCTATCCTGTGTCTGTAAATATTAAGGTTGTTCTGAAACAAAGTTGCAAAAAAAGGAAACAAACTGAAACACACTTCCTGTTCTTGTTCATTCTGTGACTGGCTCCAGTGCGTATCTGCAAACTAGCCACTGTAAACCCACCCCAATCCATCAGTATTATATGCATTGCACCAGAATTAGAAAAAGGAGGTGAAGCAAGCCCTTGGGGAATGCAGCAGTTCATTACAGACTGCTAACTGGCTCCTTAAGACCACAGATCCACCATCAGGGCTGGACTCTCACTTGGCTGCTGTGTTTGGGTTCCCTTTTGCTGGGGCCAGGAGCTCTAAAAGGTCCCTGACCACAGACGCTGTGCCTCTGGCTCTCCCCTGGGGGCTACCAGCAGGCTGCCAGGGCTATGCTGAGCAGGCTACCCCTGGGTCATGGGCCTTTGCTACAGAAGAACTGTGGATGGGGACTGGAAAAGCAGCTGCCTCTGCTACCCCTGCTTTCTCATTGGGACATCTCCTGCCTTGTACCAGAAGTGGTAGCTTTTCATTCAGGATCACATTCCTTTACCTGCCCCCAGCTCTGTGCCTCATCCCTTGACAAAAATGGAAATGGTGGCTCAGCTGATTCCCACCCTCAAAAAGAGACACATTTCTGGCACAGCCTTTCTTCTAGCACCAGTCCTGTGGAAAACTCCAAATGTACAGTCCTCCCCTTCTGGGACAGGGGTAACTTGAAGAAGAGATGCATGAGCTTTCTTGAAGTTCCCAAAACAGTTTATTTTTTATTTCATTGGTGCAAAAACCACATGGGAACACATGTAAATGTCCTCAAGAATAACAGCACATCTGCATCCCGCTGTCTGGAATCCCTTGTAACTCTTTAACACCATTTGAGCTACAAATTATTCCATGGACTCTCTGGGACTTGGTCTCCAATCTAACCCAAAAGCTGTCTGTCTGCACTGCTGTGACACCAAACCCAGCCCTTCTGAGCTGTGGTACATCTTTGTGACTTCCAGCAGTGCTAGACACCCTCCTTCCCTCCTCTGTAGATGCCCACCTTTCTGCTAGCACATATGTACGATTCCTCCTTCTCATGGCTGGGGCCAGGCACCTCCTGAACACCTCCCTCAGGCCTGCGCCCCACTGCATTCCACACATGCAGCCCATCTCAGCTCCCTGCCAAACACCCAAGGCACCTGAGAACTGCTGTAATGCATAATCTGCCAGCAAAAATAAGGTTAAAACCATCCATTAAAATGCCTTGCTTATCACCCAGTATTACTGAAAACTGCTCTCCCTGCAATAACTTGAAAGGAAATGCAGTGATTACTCCCCTATTACAGACACTTACAAATATTTACTAAAATAATATAGCAGAGTGATTTTTTTTAAAGTTGTCACAGCTTAAATATTCCCATTAGTTTGAATCTGGTTTGATTCTGCTTCAAGTACAGCTGCTTTCCTGCTGCTTCCTAGGCAGGAGTCCAGGTTCCTGATCTCCAATTATGCCAACTCCCAGAGGGCTCAATCCATCACTGATGCAAGTCAACATCTCAACTCTGCGTTCAACAGGATGCTGCCAGCTGAGAAGCAGCCATGCCCAGGAAAAAGAAGACCCACAGCAATTCTCACACCTTCCATACTGGGATCCTCACAGGACACAGGCAGAGAGCTCTAAGACCCAGGTCCAAAGAGCTGGCTACTAAAAACACCTGTATTTTTTTCAGACCACCTCAGAATCTCCAGATGTCTCTCCTTCGTGAATGATGGCCCACGCATCAGTGCCACAGTTTCACTTCCTTCTAGTTCTTAAAATCTGCCCTTTACTGGAGGAGGGCTGGAGTGGCTTTTAGCCTGCGAATGCTGTGGGAATCTAAGTGACATGCCAGAAATGTCATGCCAGCAGCTAACAAGGGGGTTTAGAATAAGCACTCCCTGGCCAGCATGCAGCAAGCATGGGCTTGTTCGCCTAATCAGCTTTAGGGCTTCTCAGTGCAAAGGGGGTTGTATTCTGCTTTTGTCTCACGGCATCGCACAAACGCTCCTCAGGGACAGCTACTCGGAACACATATTTATTCCTTTGGGGTTTGCATGTCCCAAATAACCCTGTAAGAAAGGTGTGTATCACTGCTGCTAGTTCAGGATGCCTGACAGATTTGTCGTTTTTTTTGGTTTTGTTTTCTTTCAGGCCTTATTTTCACACACTTCTCATTTTGTCAGGTTTTGCCCCTTTGGACTAAAAGTTCCCTGTTTGAGAGGTATGCAGTCTCTAAAACCATTCAGCTGGTTTCCAGGCATCATTCTTAAGAAACACATTTTCTGTGCTAAAATAATAACTATTTAACTATTTAACAACTCCTTTTCTAAGGAGCTCTAATGCAAGAAGCAAAAATTTGAAATTTGATCATCATGAACATACCTCACTCAGCCAAACTGCACAAATTTCTATCTATGAGAAAAAAATCTTCATTCACACATAAAAAAGTTGTTAGAAGTGCAGTAAGGAAAAATTATCTGAACTGTCTCTTTTTGGCTGATCTTTGAGAAATACTTCCTCTATAAACGCATTCCCTACACTGGAAATGCTAAGTGATCTGACAATAGTGAAAGGTAATCACCTGCCACAGTGCACGTTTAGTCATCTCTTTTATCAAGTTATCAAAACAAGGATTATCCCACTTCCAGAGTGTGGAGACAGACTCATTGATGTTTGAGAAGTACACGGGTACCACAGAGAGAACCTGTAGATATTTTGGAATATGGATGTGTGGAGTTGAGGCAACTTTGTGAAGGAAGAAAAAATTGATGCTGAAAAGGGACCATGGAGAGCATGGACTAAATGAGGAATGAATCCTGCAGGAAGACTAGTACATGGTCAGGCAACTGAGAGCCTGATCAGATGACTGTATCAAGCTGGTAGAGTAAGGATTGCATGGATAAACTCAACTCAGGCATCTCCTAGCTTTTGAGCTCTTCAGTTTGTGACCTTTACAAAGATTCTGGAGGTTTCTACCCCCTTGGCTTGGCTGCTTTCTAAGCTTTGATACTCTTCTTGGCAGTGACAGATTTTACTTTACCTCTGTACTTAAGTTTTTGATGTGGGAGTTCCATTTTCACTTTTAATGAATTTCATTAGAAAGCAGAGTTTTGACAATTTAACACCAGCTTAGGATGAATGACAATCATCTCGACCCAGATTTTCATTTCACATCAAGTACATATCACTGTGATCAAGCACCTCTAGTAGTTCACACCAATGAAAAATCAAGCTCATACCACTATTGACTAAGCCCTGACTTTGGTCCAGGGATACCCAGGATAGCTACATCAAGCTATTCCAGGCTCTGTAGGACTGGAAGAGCATCTAAAACCAAAATAGTAAGTAAATGCAACTTTTTTGCTACCTCATAAACCAACAAAAGAAAAAAATAGTGTCTACTTCAGGTGATTTCCATAGGGAGAGAATTTGAATGAGATTTCTCTCCAGAGAAAAGTCTTTTCCCTGTAGCTGTGATGCTGCATAGCTGTGGTCACCTTCTGACTGAAATAGCCAGAGATGCTGTTATCATCTCAGTTCTCACACTCTGACAAAAGGCACACGTGTATTTTACTATCCAGTTTTCTAAATGCTTTGCTTTCCTCATCTCTTGTCACATTTCCACTGTTAAAGATTCAGGCTTATCTGGAATAAGCTTATGTTTTTCAAATACTTGATTTCATACAACACTATTATTTATGGTTAGGGCTTCATTGGGAAGAATGGCAATCAAACATGACTCAAAGATGGTCTCAGTGCCAGAAGCACTTGTATCTTTCTACTGGCCATCATTCTGACTTGCAAGAAGCACCAGCAGGCAATGGATGGTCATTTCCCTTACTGTCCCCTGAGGTCATGTTAATCAGCCCTCATCTTTACTGTCAGAAGGAATAAGAATGGGACTCCACATGCTGCACAGTGTAGGGTTGATGGATGATACCAGGGAAGTACTGTTGATATTCTATCAGTATCCCCAGAAATTGTTTCTTTCTCTGATTTCAGAGAATAGACAAATAAGGGTGTGGAGGCCAGCTGGCTGCTGCACACATCTGATGGTTTAAAAGATGCTACAAGTAGCTGGATGCTGACAGCACAGTCTCTTGTCATCTAGATGACAACAACTAAGCACCTCCTTTGTAAGGAGGGACATTCAGTAGCAGGTGTCATCTCACAGGAAAGGTAACTGCTGAAGTTTAGACAATACCAGTTTTCATCAGTTTATGATTGTCATCTCACTTCCCTGAATGCTTTTCAATATTCACCTACTTACAGCTGTAGTCCCAGATGTTCAAGAAAGAGAACGCTGGGAAAGGGAAATGATATCCCAGATGCCAATGGGAGGTCAGAATAACACATGACATCCCGGAACGGCAACAAGATGTGAGCTACTGGACTTGGGAAGGACAAGAATGAACATATTGAAAAGCCAACAAGAAAAAAAGCTGGTAAGAGCAGTGGAAGACAAATGGATAAACTGCATTGTGAGGATTTAACAGGAAAATCAGGGCAGAACAAAACACCGAAGACACCACAAGAGACACGAGCAAACTTTCTTGTTCCAACAAGACAGCTATTCTTTCTCATGCGTGTGCAGTCCCATCCAAACGTGCAGCCACACAAATATTTTAAGCTGCTCTCTCCTGCCAGCAAGGGAGTTATTATGGCAGCCAGCGCTGCGCTGCCTAGATGAGCCCCCAGAGAAAGCCCTCTCACCTCTCGCCCACTTGCTGGCGTGCCAGCCGATTCCCTGCACACCTTACAGTGTGCTCTGAATGATGGTTGTGTTCCACTTAGTGCCTCAGCACTCCTCTCCGGGTGTAACTTTAGCCCCCTTGAGCAGACACACACCTGCTTTACACTGCTTCTGCACAACAGAAGAAACAAGGCCCTGAGTACAGAGATCTTGTTAAAACATGCTATAGGCAGACCAGGAGATATTATCAAGCAATTGAACAAGGACCAATACACCTTTGGTCTTGAAATTCTGTTACTCCTGCTGCACTGGATCTGCTCAATTCCAAGTTGCAAAGTGTGATCCTAAGCAGGATGGCAGAAGTGCCCATTGTTAATTAATGTTATTATTTTATTATTCTTGGTACTTAATGGCTCAAGACATTTTAGCTGATAATTGAGATCAGGTTAATAGGGTTATTTCTTTTATACCTGGACTGAGTAAGTATACATACATACATACATATTTGTGTGTGTGTATATATATATATACACACACACAAATACTTTAGGGCAGAGATCACTCAGTATGCAGAGTTTTCCTTAAACACCTCCAAAGCCCATTTAATATTTAGATTTGCTGTTGCACAAAGCAATAAACTGACCAAAAACCAATTGCCCTTATAGATAAAGTGAACATTAAAGGCTTTAATCAACAATGCTGTCAAAGTATTTAGAAGAAATTAGTTTATCATGCACAGCAAAGATGAGTTTCTTGAGACTTCTAATGAAAGCTGATATAGCCATTATCTGATTATTGTAATGTACACTCAATCATTAATACAAAAGTCCTCTTTAATGATCTTTGGTTTATTGCCACAGCCATCCTAGGAGGAAGCTGGGAGGTGGGAAGGGGGAAAGTATTGCTTCTTGCTTTTTTTTTAATGCCAATTCTAATGGGGTTGTGACACTGAAGAATTCTAATTTGAGACAGTTATTTATTTCTTGTCCCTGATCAAAAGATGTGGGTCAGACTTATGAGCGGTCAGCACTATTTGGTGTCCTGAGGGTAAAATGATGCTATTCAAGATTAATCCAGAGGCTGTGCCAGTCTTCTGCAGTCCCAGGGATCGCTGGTTGGCATATTAAGATGGTGTGAATCCACTCTTCCCATGGCAGCTGTGCTGAACCAAGTCCTGTTACAAGTAAAGGGCTGTGCCCTGGCATCTGCATGGAAATGATGATCCTGCTCTTCCGCAGCAAAAACATGGAGAAAGTAAAGATGCACAACGGGTCTTGTAATTATCTCTCAAGTTTGTTGTAGCAAACTGCACTCTGTTGTTATTTTGCTGCTGGCTTCTGCTAATAATTTGTTCTCAGTTTTTAGAGAACAGACCCCAAAAAGAAATTTGTTGGCATCTGGTTCAATCAAAATGAAAAAACGTCATAATAAGGAAACTGTTTTTCAGAAAGAGAGAGGACTGTGTTCTCTGAATGTAGATTTTTTTTAATGACTTTGGATTTTGCAGATTGTAGTCATTATACAGCTATTTATGAGGAAGTATTATTGTTGTCTTTGTCAACAAAAAAAGCCTTGAGAACACTGTCACCTAGGATTAGTACTGCCACAGAACAAATGTTTTCTCAATATTTTTGTGGATGTTTTCACAGGATTGTTAGAGAACCTGAACCCCACTATTACTGCAAATTAAAAATTTGCTGCCTGTGAAAGGGTGTTGTTTTTACAGTTGTCAAATACCTCAGACATTGATCATTTTGTTTAACAATACAGTATTTTCTTCTAGTGCTTCTAGACAAATTGCAAGTGTTATCTTATGATTCTTTAAATGTCTGTATTGTAAAAGCACTAGTATGAGTGAATAAATAGTTGCCTAAAATAGGTATTGATTTTGCATCTTTAAAAGCAAGGTACTGAGAACACCAATAATATGTTTAACACCAATAATATGTTTACCTCAAAAATATGAATGTCTTCATGTACCATTCAATTCATGCTGCAAGTTTTAGAGCTTTGTATCTCTTTGGACAGAGTTCCTACTGCGTATCATTTAAGTCTCATGTAAACTTGTAGGTCAAATGGTACATTAGTCTTGTTCTGAATCAGAAATGATATGTATCCTTTGGGAATGGTTCTAAATATTTTGACTTTAATGACTGGAGCTTTTTAGCCCTTCTCTTTGTTAAAATCAGCCTCAGAACTAGCTTTTTGTTGCTCCTCCCTCATTCCTTATCTTGTCTGGAGAATCTCAGCTGCTAAAACCCACCACTGCCAAATCTGCGGCAGATTGTGGACAAAAGAGAAAGTTCAACGAGAGAGGAACACTCAAGGTTCCCATTTGTGCCATGATGTGACTGTAGAACAACAGAGTTACAACAGACCTGTAGAGTATGTAAAAGAAATGGACCTCTAAGGAATGTATGTTTTCACACACTGAAGGGGTACTAAGCTCCCTCGTTTTCCTACCATATGAAATTCATCACTGTGTATAATTCTGTGGTTCACTTCCTGCTGCAGTGATGATAAATGTCCTTTTATATTTAGGGATTTTAGGGTTATTCATCTTTCATTTCTGTTGTTATCAAATCTGTATTTCCAGTATCTGTCTGTATCCTGCTCGTTCCAGTGTGATACATGAGACTATAGATAATATGTGCATCCCATTCTTAAATACACCCATGCTAAGCCTTCAGAATTGAGTTCACTGTTCACTTTGGCTGATATTCTTCCTTGGCCACTGCACCCTACAGTAATCACTTCAGCCTTGCCAGTTCATCGGCCTTCCTCTGCATTTGATCTGATTCAATAAACCCACTCATTTTTCCTTATAAAAACCACTGGAGATTTCCAAATGACTTTTGCTTCCCAGTGTAGACTTAAAAAAGAATACAAGCATATACATATGTACATTTACATACATACAATGCACGTTTGCTTGTGCAGTGGTCCTGGTGGAGACCAAAACTGTCAATAATACAATCCACTTTAGAGTACAGGTCACAAATAGTTCTGAATGGCATCTTAAAGATTCTTATCTGCGTCTCTTGACTCAGATTTATATGTTAAAAAGGTAGAGTCAGGTGAGATGAGTCCAACCCGTAGAGCCCAAATGATCCATTAGCAACAAGGAGGCCCATGCATCAGACACTGTAAAAGAGAGCATACAGGGAAATGAAAGTTTCCAAAGCACAATCCAAGACTGATCCAGGGAGGACTGAAAACTCAAATGCTGGTCATGTTTACAGCAGACTTAAATTTTAAGAAGCAATATGATTAGCGAGGATGCAAAGCATGAAAAGGGGAGAACTGGAGAAGATAGGAGTAATAGTAGTGCAGTCATATGTTCACAGCAACTGTGCACAATGGGGTGATTATGAATCAAAGTAATTTTAGTTATTACTGGGTCTGGTTTATGTACAATGTCTTTAACTATAAATATTACCAATCAAGCTAAGTACCTTTGGCAAGGTGTTTTCTTCAAGCATCACAGCAAAAAGTGGATTTTGAAGATGGATTTAAGAGGCAGACACAGCTGAGATGAATTAGAGATCCTTATGGAATGAGAGAAAATTAGTATTGCCACAGGAGGGAAAGACATGATGTGGACATGATGTGACTCACTGGTCTTTCTTCTGTCTAGTGGACACATAAGATCACACATAAGCTTGACCATATTACCCATCTCCAGGAATCTCTAGTATGCAAGTCTTACTTTCTTCCTCCACCAAATGCCCGTTAACATTTCCCTCAAAATACATCTTGCCACCAAGATGAGGAAATATGTTAATAATCATGTATAATTATTGCAATTACTCCAGCCCAGCCCATACACCAGCTCTTCAGTAAGTTTCAGAACCCATACATGTACAATCATAGTGTGTTTTCCATTGACCCTGCTGCATTCCTCACTTGCAACACTTAGGAGAGAGAAATGGAGCGAAAGAGGGAATAGGCAGAAATATATCTGGTCAGATAAACCAATCAGGTTGCTGAAAATTACCCCAAAGAACTATTTTCCCTATTTTAACAGTTTCCTCTGATTCAATTGAATTTTCTCTGCTTACTGTTTATTTTTTCTGTAGCTTTTAGGTTTTCACAATTCATAGAATCATAGAATACCAGGTTGGAAGGGACCTCAAGGATCATCTAGTCCAACCTTTCAAGGTAAAAATATAGTTTAAATGAGATGGCCCAGCACCTTGTCAAGCTGAATCTCAAAACTGTCCAATGCAGGGCAATCCACCACTTCCCTTGGGAGATTATTCCAATGTCTAATAGTTCTCATGGGGAAAAATTTTCTTCTGGAGTCCAATTGAAATCTCCCCAGGAGTAACTTGTACCTATAAATTCATTAACATACCATTCAACAAGTCAAGATTTTTCAGGATTATATCTCCAATTTTTTGTTTCTCTTTGTTGTTTCCACTTATTGAATTAAGAGATATATAAAGTTCACGTTTTTTGTTATATTTATGAAATCTCTTTCCCCTAAGTAACTAAATTCCTGGATGTTTCCTCCCTATTTTATGTGATTTTAATCCTTTATCCATTATGCCAATAATGCAATTAAAAAGACAAAAATCAGTCACTCCAGAGTGAGAAGCTGTCCTAAAGCTTTAAGTCACCCTGATTTGGGGTGCTGGAGAAGTCAGCGATGTAATTAAGAACGTCTCGCAGTTTTCATAAACATCCCAAGGTTATCCTTCCCGGACTAGTGCCTCTTTCCTTTCCCTGCTACTCCAAGTCCTGTCCCTGCCAGTATCTGCCACAGGGAAAGCAGGCCCCTCACAGCTGGCCTCTGCCGTGCTTCCAGTAATCTCCGTCAGCTGGATACAGGATACTGATGGTGGCTTTAATTTATTCTTTCCTTTTTATCTGGCGTAAAGGAGCAAAAGGGCTGAAACTCTCACCTTTTCTCTCCTCATTAAGGATAATGTATTCAGATCTCTCCAAACAGAAGTGCCTAGTCCTGTGTGCTTGTTGTACCAAGGAAAGAGCCTTACCTCTTGCATTGCTGGAAAGTCTAAACACATCTAAGTCGAAGGCATCCACATTCCTAACACCTCTTGCAGTCCCTGTCTTGGAAGAGGAATTGCCATAAGAGGTACCCTTAACGACTGCCCAAGAAGGGATTTCTGGAGATCATTTTTGGTTTTTTTAAAAATTGTGAGGAAGAGCCTTCGAATACATGGGGATCTGCATATACATATGCATCTCTAATACCACTTAATTCCTCCAGTGGTTTTTACCCAGGAGGATTTATCTCATAGGCTCTGAAATAGACCTACCAAGCAGGGAAGACTGCTGGTTCAATAATAGTGATAAAAGTCAGATACCATAATGCTTCCATTTCATTAGAAAGCTGTCTCCTAGTTGCTGCTGGTTATGACCCAGGAAGAAGTGGATATGTGGCTTGGTATAGCATAGAAAACATAAGCTATATATTAATGATCATATACTATTTCTATCTCAAAAGAACACTTCTCTCAGTTCTAGTCCTACACTGTTTGATTTGGCGGTAGGAGGGAAGGGAATAGATGACTCAGTTCCTATAATTTGTAAAAAGCATCAACAATTTTAACCTGCATTTTCCCTTCAGCCGTACTCTCATCTCAGTTAAAGCTTCTTGTTTGATGTTTTCCTCCACTGACTATGACCATTCTTTAAAACACTTGTGGTGAAGTCAGATAGAACAAATAGAATATGGTATCATCTGTGTAGGCTCTAACGGCATTAGCATACATCAGTGAAGGGAATGGATGACTTCCCCATTCAACCTAAACTCATTTTTGTCCTCAAGTGCCATACACATATGGCAGACTAAGGATGAAGAGGATTGAGTAATATTAATTGCATGGTCTGGGGTACAGTTGAGACTAACCGTAGCAGATAGTTAGACAGATAAAGCTTTTGGTTTAGATGTTTGTGTGTTGGAAGAAAAGTACAGTCTTTCAGCTGGTCTAACTCGGTCTCCCTGGTATCATTTTGGGGAGGAGGGGGTGACAACCGCAGTGTTTTAACTTGAGTTCTAGGTTGAGAACCATATTTTGTTAATACATTAAAGCTCTTTCTGCAAAGCAAAGCCCTGCTACTTTTTCCATAACAGAAGCTATATTAGTGCTCAGTCATATTTCTCAAGAAGAAAACAATACATCCAGCTAATCCCACATACTCACTTTGCATTACACCTTGCTTCCCATTTATTATAAACCTTTCTCCCTCTACAATAAATTTATCTCTTTTTTTTTCAGCTTTTCAGTTGTCCTGATTCCAAACCTCTCACTAAGCTTGATTTGCTGCTTCTGCTGGGCCACCTAAACTATGCCATGTATATTATACCTCGGGGTAGATCATTAATTCCTACCTCTTTGATTTAGCTGCAGTCTCAGTCAGATTCCTGCATCATTTTATCTCCTGCAATTTTTTTCTGCCAGTTTGAAACTCAGCTTTGGTTCTGCCTCCTTAAACATTAGAAGAAAGTACATTTCTTTTACTTTGGCCTCATTTTCTCACCTGACAACACTTGGTTTTTTTACTGATGTCTCCCCAAATCATGTTTTTTCCATTTAGTAGCAAGGATAACTTTTCCATGTTTCAGCAAAAGCAGCTATTTGCGTTCCTATCATGTTCAGAGTCATCCTATGCATCTGCCCATGCAATTCTGAGTTCAGTGCCAAAACAATTTGGGAATTTGTATTAGAGCTAGAAAGCCTTTCTACTATCTTGATAGCTTAGCTGTATTTGCTGTCACAGTATTAATACAGGCCAGTCAAGTCTGCATTCCTCTGTACGTTTCCGTGTTCTCCCTTGTGCTCTGAATCACTGATGGCAGCTGGTTTCTAATCAAACATGTTCATATGCAACTGCACATTCATCAAATAGCTGGTAAAATTTCTGTTACTATGCAAAAATTCAGATCTCTAACTTCCAGACTAAACCATTTTCATACTAAATTCAATACTAACTTGCCTCATTTTATTCATTTAATCAGTGTTCACATTCGTACTCTCCTCAGAGTCACGTCCAATACTCTACAATGTTAGCAGTCCTTTCAGCAAACTTAGGGTAATGAATCTTTCTTTTATCAAATACTGCCACCAAAGCTTAATTGTTAATGCTCTTCAGCTTAGATTGTCCACAATTGCTTGTCTCAGTAGTTTTAGCTCAGTGTAATGCTCAACAACCCACCACATCCACTGCAGATTCATCAAAAAAAGCATCTGATTTAACAAAAGCGGAAGCTGGCCCGGCAACCCTGAAGATCAAAGTACACTAATGTATTTACAGGAGTGGAACATGCAACTCTACAATCTCCTACCATATTTAACTGTGTAATGTGTCTTTCTATTCTGGGAGGCCACCTTTATAGGTTGGTTCTTCAGTTCCAGTACCCATTTAGCTCTTCTGAGTCCAGAAAGAAGATGACATGCTAGCTATGGTTACGATTTTGTTTCGTTTTGTATATATCTATTCATCTTCAGCTCTTATCAAGGTACCCAAACCATATCAAATTGTATCAATCTTCAGTTGCTACTAAATGGAGCCACCACAATACTGATCTCCTCCATCTCCACAACCACCATCTAGTTTTTAAATTAATACATAGATCAGAATCATTTTCTCTGATAAAAAGCCATGGCTGTGTCTACCACATAGCAGGGATGACTTAAAAGCTCATTTTCACTGAAGCACTTTGCAACCCTTAGCGTTGCACTGTAGAGATTTGTGTCTGAGAAGATTTTCTTCTCCTTGAAGAGTTTGCCTTCTGACTATGGCTTCAGTGCTTAGACAAACTAGATCGCAATAGAGGACCAGAGGTGGTAAACTCCAAAGACTTTAGCAGAAAAGCAAAGGTCTCAACTTGTCCTTTGGCCTAACCAAAGCCAAAGAGGAGCAGTTCAAAAGCTTCACACAGAGGACTTTTAGGGAGAAAGGTACAGAAAAATGAAATGCCATTTAGCTGTTTTGATTGGGCAAGATGGTATTTGTCAGAGCAAGCAACGGGCAGGTTATTATGGATGCCATTACCAGCACAGAGCAAGCAGTTGTTAGTTTGTGGCATGTGGGGTTCTGACAGACAGGGTGACACTATCCTCTAGCCTGTAGGAAACTTTTTCTATTCTGCCTCCCTTTCTGTCCCTGACACTTCTTCCTCAGTGTGCCTGGCTGTGCCATGATCGTCAGCACTCACAACCTCAGACTAAGAGGCATTCTGGCTCATGGGAGAACGTCCCCTGTGTAGTATCTTGGGCTCTGCATTAGTGTAATGCACTAAGAGCTTTTATTTTATTTATTTTGGCTGGATAGTGGGTGTAGATTAACAGTTCATAACACCGATTTACTCCAAGGCTGTTGTGCAATCTCTTGCTTTACAATCCAGCTACGGTTGGGATTTCCCAAAGACATTGCAGCTTCTCAAGCTGGGACGAGATTTTCAGATGATTTCTGCTGCCATGTAAGCACCTAAATAAATGTCAAGGATTTTCCAGGAGCCCTGCATGTTGAGTGCTGCATGAACTGGCACCATGAGATTGGCTCTTGAAAACTGAGCCCTGTGAAGTGGAGACCGCGCTATTTACTGTTTGTGATGCTTTTTCAAATGATGCTTAAAATAATTCCCTTTTTTTCAGTCATTAGATATCATAAAGAGCTATGTGCCACATAAATAATTACATCTCTGCCTGCCTCCCTCTCTCCCTGAAACTCTCTGTAGAGAAGATACTTCTTTCCGAACAGAGACTGACCCACTCATCTGTGATGCCGAATCCCAACGGCTCACCAGGGGCAGTGGGGAAGACTGGATCTATGCTACAGCCGGCACAGGTGCTTGAAGTTGTGGCTTCTTCTCCACGATCGATGCTTTACTTTGGGATCCATGCTAGTGAAAGATGCTGGGTTTGTATAGATTATTATTTAGTCATATTGTTCAAATGGATTCAAATACATTAGTCTTTCTAAGACTGGAACCAATTCCTGAATTACTACATAAATTATTAAGTAGTCTGCATGCAAACTTTTTACAGTATTGCCTGGTTTATAGCTTGGTAGGAAGGATTTCATGATGTAGGAATGTCACATTAATTTTACATTTAATAGTGATGTTTCATTGCTTCTAAAACTTTTCAGACTATCTCATTTCTTGTAGCCATTCCTAAGTCATGTTTTTATCTGCCAAGATGACATGTTCAAAGAGCTCTGGCAAAGCCTGTACGAAAAACTTGTATGAAAACCAGGACGTTGAGTATCACTTCCCAAATGTGAAAAACATACAGCAGAGTGTTTTAGAGGGCAATTAATTACAGAATAATTCCTGCAAATTGTGGCAGTAATTAATGAGCAAGTAACATGCAGTATTTAGAAGCGAGCAACAGCTAGCAAACACTATGCATCGTCTTGTGACTGTAATACAAGAAACAGTCCCGTACCTATTTATTGATCACATGTATTAACAGATTCCCCTAGTTAATGATGTGTCTTGTGCTTATATCACCTAGTTCTAATCTGAAATGTGACTACGTAAAAAAAAATAGCACATTCTTTCTTGCATGCACTCACAGGAAAGAGCAACGAGTTTCCAGAAGAAGAATTTGCTTGGATTGAGAAACCAACTCTGATTAATTCAGAGAAGACAGCTGCAGGACCACACTGGCCCAGAGAAATTAAGACTTTACTGAACATCATGAAGAATGCACGATATAACTGGAGGGCTCAGGTGGCTTTCCCCTTACCTATTCCCTGGGGTTAAACAGGACTGCACCCTTTCTCTAGCCTTATGATATACCCTTTAAGCTTTGTGAAGCAGCTCATACACTGCCTTGAGAACAGGATGAGTGTGACCTGTTCCCTTCACATACCACAAGGAAGGTCTCCCCAGCTTCTGTACACATCTCTGACCTGGAGCTGAATAAACTTTTTCAATTTGTGCATTTTCAAAGACATTTTCTGCTAGCATGTTCAATCAGCCCCACCAGCCAAAATCTACTGACAACAACACTGATCTGCAAGACCTGTTTTAGTACATCTCCATCAGCTCCTTCTGGTTTTAGATCATCAAGGAAGACCTTCAGGGAAGGGACTGTTTCTTCCATTATGTTTACACAGCACTTAGGACAGGAGGCAATCAATATTAATTATTATTAAACTATGAAATAGTTTACTTCATCTTAAGAGGGAAAAAAAAAAAAAAAAAGATGATAAAAAAATAAAAAGAACAGAGATATGACCATCAGAGCCCAGACAAATTTGCAGAACTGGACAAGGAAAAGTAGCATTTTAATTTCTAAATGGAAGAAAGCTGACTGTTTACATCACTAGCAACATACACGAGAAACCCAGACAACATTTCTACATAGAGTGTTACTATGCTTTAAAACTCAAGGTTGCTTTAGCACTGCCCTTTCAAGATTTCAAAGAGAATCAGCTTACTGAAACACAATAAGACAGGTGGTTTTCCATTAACTACTTCCAACAGGATGAAAAAAGTAACTGAGAAAAGGAAGCCTTTTGTAAGGAAACACACCTGCTACCCAGGGTATCTGCCTGTCCACTGGAGAATGTTAAGGTATGTTCAAACTGGAAACAGTTGAAAACCACTGCTAGGATAGTAGGTCTATTCACCTAGGAAAGGCATGCAGAGATCTTTAAATGCACTAAATATTCTTAATGCTTACTTTTTTAAGCCTTGGAGTGCTTAGAAAAATCAAGAGCAAAACTTTTGGGTCCTGACTTTGTGATTTTTCTTAGACACCCCACTTTCCAAATTGAGAGCCACCAGAATCTGGATAGTAGTAGTGAGGATTTCAGCTCACCTGACTGCTCTGGGGTAGGTAGTATCTTCTTCCTGACTTCTGTAACATATTCTGGGCTTGCTGTCCTGTCAATTATTACAAAAACAATTTAAGATGTGAATGACTGACTCTTGAAGAAGATGCTCAAGTCACAGCAGTCTTCCAGGCAACAAGCTCTCTTCCCAAGGGCATCTGTGTTTTGGTCTTGCTTCATGGCTACAGCCCAGTGGCCTTAGAACTGGACAGACAGCACTTGGCACCCCACTCTACGTTGAAAAGGGCCTCATTTTCAGGTGTGAAGGAACTGCAACAGTTCACTTCAGTAAAATATGTGAGTGCTTGCCACTCTGGATGGATATTTTTACGTGCATGAATCTAGTTAGTTGGACTTTTAAAGACATATTAATCAAGTGTGTGTGTGTGCACCATTCAAAGAAAAAAGCATGTGGTTCATGTCATATTGTCAAAATACTTGCAAGGCGAGCACTAATGAATTTAAGCTCTCATGTGTATCCTTTTTTTTTCTTAGGTATATTAACAGGAGGTGTCAATCTGAACCCAAAAGAAGGCTCATCTTTCCTCACAATTCCTTCTTAACTGAAGTAGCGGAAGTATCAAATATGAATTATTGACAGGTTGAGATTGATCTGTCACAATAGCATTAAGAATTTATTGCTTATTTCTGAAAGTAGAGAGAAGAGGAGAAGAGAGGAGAGAAGAGAGGAGAGGAGAGGAGAGGAGAGGAGAGAGGAGAGAGAGGAGAGCACAGAGCAGAGAGACAGAAAGGAAAAAGTTAATTTTTATACATGCCTAAACTGCTTTCCTCTTGTCAAAGAAAAAGAAGAAAAGACAAATGCTGACTGCACATAAAACCAACCATGGGACCATATTTATTTTTCCTCAGTTTCTTATGGAAAGGAAAGTGTTAAACTATCATCCACTAAAAGCAGCGATTTTATGCTGAGGTCTCCAAGTCAGTGAATTTACATTTCGTAAGAACACCCTGAGGGGCTCTCAGCTACTTTGCTTAAAAGGTAGACAGATACACTTCCAGCAGCCAGAGCTCCATGTGCTAACATGGCCACAGAGCTGCAGGTTCGCTTTCTGGCACATGTGTGTTAGGGGTGACTTAGTTCTGAGCAGGTAATGCATCAGGACACTTTTATGTGTTGGCTGGGAATACAGTTCAGTAAAGAATGTGACTGTAATTACCGGTAACGAGGGTATAAATTTCTGATCCCTGCTTTGTTGGCTGAATTTTGCTAGTGTTTCTAAGCATTTACATTTAACAATTGCCTTATTTATAGCCTGAAATTTGGTACACTCATTTTTCATGCATGTGAAATGCTTTTTATTGCATGCAGTAGGAAACTACTGCCTTCACAAACTCGCCTTTCATAAATATCTTACAACCCATTTAGTTTAAAATATTTTAATGATATAATAATAGATTATTAGAGATTTTTACTTGGGACACATGAATCCTATAGATCTTCTTTTCTTATTTCAAATTAAAAAACCCCTTATATCATGTTCAAATTCACACAATTGCTACAAATAATTTATAAATAATAATAATAAAAAATTTCTCTCCTATATTATCCCCCCAAACTGGGTCATACCTGCTATGTGGAGTTACAATAGGAAATTTGGCATATTAGTTCACCCATAGCTTCAGCCATCCAACGTGCATGACAGTGGTTTTTCATTTCCATTCCAAAGCCTTTCAACCAACTTGCCTGTGAAAACTGTTCCATCCATTTCACCACACTGGTTGAACCAATAGGTTTTGGGGTCAGGCTGTCATTCACAGTGGGACATTTGAAAATGTGCCTTTCTTTGATGGTTGAGCTTTCCAAGACTAGACACTTGGAAGATCTGCGTGTTGGTAGGCCTGGATATCTGGACACAGAAGAAAGATCTCCTACAAGTTTGATAATTGTGAAGTAATACCTGAATATTATATGGCTCCCTGGCACATGGAAAAGTATCTTGGACAAAACTTATCCTAATTCTTTGTTTTTTCCAGCACCCATCATACTTGCCTCATAGCCTAGGACTAGGCTGCCCAGTCATTGCAGAAATAATACATTCCAAAGCTGCTCCCTTCTGCAGGCAGAGCAATGCTTGTCTTCAATAATATTTCATTTTAAGAATAGCCACTGAAGCCAGTGCTTCAGGGGGTCACCTTGCCTCACTAGTGAAGTCCTAAATCAAATTAGCAAATTAAATGTACCTTTGGTGTTGACTTGGTTTTCCTTGATGATGAATCAGGCCCTTTGTTGACTGAGCCGGAAGATAAAATTTCCAGGTCTTGTTTTAGTTTTAGCTCTTGACTTCAGTTGAGTTGCACCAGATTTATAGGCATATCAGGGAGAGCAGAGTTTGCCTCTTCATATTTTTCTTTGAAAAGAACTTCAAAGGAAATGTCTAAAGGTGAGTCTTTGATTCTATTTAAGTGGTTTATCATGAAGATGTCAGCAATACCTCTCTATTGGAAATACTTCCTGCAGGACAGGCTGTGGCTGGCCATGAAGGGTCCTAAGGGAGGAAGAAGAGCAAAAAGCTCCTGCAGGAGCTGTCTGTGGCGCAGCCTCTTACAACACCAGGACCCAAGAAAAGCCTGCTCGCCCCTTCCCACCTGCTTTAAAGAACAAATAGCATGACATGGACCATGGCATTGAGTGCACCCTCAGCAAGTTTGCCGATGACACCAAGCCGTCTGGTGTGGTTGACACGCTGGAGGGAAGGGATGCCATCCAGAGGGACCTTGACAGGCTGGAGAGGTGGGCCCATGCCAACCTCATGAAGTTCAACAAGACCAAGTGCAAGGTCCTGCATCTGGGTCATGGCAATCCCAAGCACTGCTATAGGCTGGGCAGTGACTGGCTTGAGAGCAGCCCTGAAGAAAAGGACTTGGGGGNCAACCCTGACAATTCTATGATTCTCTGAAATGAGGCAAGGAGGAAGTAGACCACAGTCCTGCTTCCCTCCACTTTGATACAAAATGGAATGAGAGTACAAGAGAGTGTTCCTGACCTGAAAATGTGGGTGAAAGCACAGCTATGCATTGTTAATTATAACACTATTTTCATTAGCATACTATGCAATTTGAGCATAGCAGCACCCAGAAGCTGGCATTGACTTCAACCCCGTCTTTCCTGTCTTCAAAATGAAGCTAACTTTTGGCTTTTACTACAAACATCACAATTACATCTACTACTCACAGAAGAGCCTACTCTGTCTTCCAGCTGTGGAGAAGAGCACATGAGCACAAATGAAGATACTCCTTGGTAGGCATGATTTCCCTCTCTGCTCACCCAAACACATAAAACCTTCACCCTGACCACTAGTGAGGTCTGCACATAAACCACGTGTGACTGGATCTGGCATCTACTGGACTGCAGCCTGTTTCATTTTGGTTTCACCTGATGGACAATGCACTTGAGAAGTAATTTTGGGAATACAACGATTTTGCTTCAGAGACAAGAGGGAAAGCCCAGTTTCAGAGCCGACTTTCATTTCGGTGTCAAATGGAAATGTTTTTAAAAGTGAAAAAGTTAAGAGGGATATTTGGACATATCCACCACAGCGTTGCTAATAGTGAGGTGGCCAGCCTGCCTGCTTACACATGGCAAATCTAAGTTTAAATTCATTGTCTTGCCTTTATGCCTACTAGGACTTTGGCCTCTGAACCCTGTGGTAGATACTAGGAATCTAACCACTGGCCTGCAGAGTAGCTCTTTGGACTGGAGAATGGTGAACCATTCACACAACAAAATACCTGTGACAAAGCTGAGAGAAAGCGGCAGAGTCAGGCAGATAGGCAGACATGCAGCATAAATCATCCCTCCACACAGGCTGGACAGTATATGGGGTCACCAGTGCCCCAGATGGTCACACTGTTTCCCAGGTAGTCATTCTCTCTTCTCTTTCTTTCTTAAAAATTCGAGCCTGGCCCTAAGAAATTTTCATTGAAACCAATCCACTTCCATGTAACATTTTGTATTTTTGTAAAAAGCTGTATTTTGACAGAAGAATGTTTTCTAGAAGTTTTTTTCAAACAATTGTCATGACAAACTTTAACAGATGCTAGAGGTGGTTTTGACAATCCAGATAATAGAGAGAAACATCAACTTAAAAGCAACATCAAATCTAGGGCCTGATTCTGGAAGAGCCCATCGCTCATATTGACACTGAGATTGCCAGCCTCAGTACAACACCTCAAATCATTACTCTGCCATTCTCATCATGTAGTAATAGAGTTCAGGTCAAAATACACCACCCTTCTATGCCATCACAGTACCTTTAAAAGCCAAAACCTCATTCTCAATGTATCTTTATCAAAGATACAATGTAAAATTGAGATAAAGAAGAGAGAGAATGTTCATGACCAGAGAGACTACACAGAGATACCACATCTTATTGATAATAGATTTCCACAGCAGCTGTGTTCCTCCAAAACCACAAAGTCTGAGGAAGTTTAGAAGGGATAACCTCTCATGAAGCACAGAGCTTTTCAATGTACTAGTGGAAACAGAAAACCTTTGTCTTCCTCCAATCTCAAGACAGGGACTTTTCATCCCATGTTAACAAGGCACAGCAGAAATATTTAAAAGGAGAAAAGAAAGGCTTTGTTGTCACATGGCCCTAAAGCTGCTTCTCCCCGATCCTCTGTACTTTGACAGGTGTTTAGACTCCATAACATTAAGCAAACTTCATTAGACTTGGATTCAGGTCTTAGTAGGCAGGTATCTACATTTAGAAAAACCTACTGTGTGCAACTTTGTACATTTAAGTGGATGTGACCTTCTTGAAAACTCAGACTATTGTCTTATGCTTGATTTTACACCAGCAGAAGTGTGATCAAAGTGTAATTTGCAATATTCTGAGCATTTTGTACAGGGGTAGAAACAGCCATATATAGGCTTCTCTGTATTTCAAGTTGACTTTTGATTAGCTTTTTGTGCAGGTATTCCAGGTGTTGCCATTAGCTAGACATTCTGATTCTTGCTTTCTAATTATATAGTCCACAATTACTATCACCTTCCACTTCATTTTTGACATGACATGATCTATTTGTAGACATATTTTGGGTACTCCAGGAACTAGAGCTCCAGCTAGCTATGATGCGACACAAATTGTGTGTTGCAAATTATACGTTAGGGTCTCAGGAGCACAGCTTCATTTGTCAGCCTCACAGAGGGGGCTGGGAAGTGTAACAGTAACCTTCTTACCTGCTTGGTGAGGAAAAGGTATCGAGGCAGCTGGATCTCTTCTACAACCAAACAGGGGTGGAAGAATGCAGACTTCAGATTTGATGGGCTGGCTGCTGTTGGAGAAGGACACAAGGGACTCATTGAGAAGGTCCTTTAGCTG
Organism: Brachypteracias leptosomus; assembly: GCA_013401335.1. Taxonomy (NCBI): domain Eukaryota; kingdom Metazoa; phylum Chordata; class Aves; order Coraciiformes; family Brachypteraciidae; genus Brachypteracias; species Brachypteracias leptosomus. The sequence goes on from VYZX01019487.1 coordinate 22,952, forward strand.
GAAAAAAAAAGCAAAGCTGATTCTTCCAACCTCAGTGTTAAGCTGAGTAGTAGAAGACAACCAAGACCCTCATGAATCTTTCCGGCTGCAGTGGTGGCAGGCTGGGGTAGGAGAACAAGCAGGCAGTGGTGTGGATTCCTTGTCTACCTAGGGTTCCACTGCGAGACAGCTGAACAGGGAAGACTTGCAATGCCATTTCTACACAAACATCATTTAAAGTACTTCCTTCCTTGAGAAATCTGACCAAACACAATATTTTGAACTATTTTGGGAACAGTTCAAAATTCAGGGAATTCTGCTTGTTATTTTGGCCTCTCAACAGTATCAGTTCTTAAGGCAAAATGCTGCTATTGCTTACACAGGCCCCCAGCCACCTTCATAAAACCAAAGTACCAATGAAGCATCACATCTTCACATGTGGGAAAGAAACAGCAAGTGCTGCATGTAAGTACAACCATGTAATGCTTGCACTTCAACATAAATACCAGTATTTAATACCCTGTAGGCACTAAAAACCACCTACACTGGGTGACAGAAAGACCTATTCACAGACAGCAAATTTTAAAACAACTGAAATCAACATTTCTGTATTTCTTTATCAGAATAAGTTGGAAGCAAGTCATGTCCTGAGACATACCAATGTATTTAAATCTCTAACGTGGTGGTATTTCCACTACAGAATGTGACAATAAGCATCAGCATTTTTTCTTCCTCAAGTGATATCACATTTTACAATATTTATGCTTTTGCTGCCTCAGAAAGCTTAGCTGGGAGAACAACTGTGTACAGTAGTACAACACCTTATTTCTATTTTGAATTAAAATTGGAACAATTTTGAATTTAAATGGAGAAAGACTTGGCTAGAGCAAAGCACGCTTTGTGCACAATGAATCAGCAATATAGTTCTATTTTTCCCTCCCTTCCTTTTTCACTTCTAGAGCTCTCTAATAGAGTGTGCCCATTCTAACAAAATGTTCTAAATGTCTTTAGGACATACTATGAGGCTACCAGGACTTAAAACAGATGAAAGGGCAGCTCTACATAGGTGAATGTCTAGAGCCTGACTCCATAGTTTCCAAAACGTTCTTTATGGATGCCATGTAAAACTGACAGCCACTTTGTGAGATCATGGACCACTCTGTCCATCTGTCCCATTCTGCTTTGCTACTGACATTGCTCAGGTACGTGGCACTGGTGTCTCAGGCAGAGCTGCACTAAGGAGCACGGCTGTAGAAGGGTTCTGCTCAAGCCTCACGGGCTTGCCTTGCCATGGTGCTTTGGCAGACAGCGCCAAGCGAGGGAGTACTGATTTACTTCAGAGTCTTTTACCTGACAATCAAATATTTACTTAAAAAAAAGACCCATCTTTCGGTCCAAGTCTAAGGTTGAGCTCCATATTAGGCCTCTCCTTTTAAAACATCCTAACTGCAGGCTCTTTTGAGATCAGAAGTGAAGTTGGGAAGTGGAAAAGAGGAGGATAAAAGGACAAGCCCCATGAGCCACTGTCTGCATGCTGTCTTGATCTTCACTGAATTCAGTACAGGCTCTCCCCTAGGTTAACCCCTATACCTAAATGGTTGCTTAAGAGAAACAGGCAGGAACACAGCTGCAGAGTCTTAGTTGTGTTTCCAGAAGAGAATCTGGCCCATATTGGAAAATGAAGCCTGGAATAAACTAGGTTGTAGCAGAGTGATATGGATTATACCTACATTGGAGGTGTACTAAAAGGAGCACAATGTGCGCAGCTTGATCAGGAAGGAGGTATGAAATATAGCATATATGAAGCAGAACATGTAAAAGACCATGGCAGTGATAGTGGGAGAGTTTAATTATCTAGACCTCCGAGTGGATTACATTAAGCGGAGGAAGCAAAGCTTGATCTGGTACAGGACTGCTTTCTAATTTAATGTGTACATAAACCGTCAAGGAAGGGAAGAATGCCAGATGTGGTATTAAGCAACACAAAGAATGTGATTTAGGACATTAAGGTATAAAAAAAAAAAAAGGTAGAAGGAGCAGTTGCCGCTAAGCTAAAACAGCTTCTGCAGCAACATTCTCTATTCCAGCTACAAGGAATACATACCCTCCAAAAAGGGAGCACAGAGATGCAGGCTGCTGTGCCTACACATCCTCTCTGGAGCAATAGCTGGGTCCACAAAACCTCTCACTCACACCTCCACACTCTGTTCCAGCGCAAAGTGCTGGCACAGGCAGTGTCTGTTCTGCAGCCAGCTGGCAAACCTCTGCATAGACCATCTTTCAGGCAGGCTACAGAGACCTCGTAGATAAACTATGGTAGCTTTACGTCACCTCTGCCCTCTCTTGATCTGCTTAATGATCTGCAAAAGCAGGTGAGCAATGCCTGCAGGCTTGGGGCCTGTTTATGTTTTAGCTGCCGCCTCTTGAAGGTGCTTTCCGGGTCACAGAGCTGTCAGGAGTCACCTCACTTGCACACCAGGAACATCCCTCCCAAGGCAACTCCTTCCATGCCCTCCCTGTGTATGGGGAGACTCACAGCAGGAGTTTCAGCTGTAAATCTTCATGCATAAAAGGAAAAAGTTTATCAGACCAGGACTCGAGCTCTAATGACAGTGGGATGGAGCATGATGCAGTAAATCAAACGCAGCCATGTAATCAAACACAAAAACGTATGGAGGTGCCACAAAAAAATCTAGCATAGACATACAGCAGTAACAACCTTCCAGGGAGAAAAAGGGATTTATTTCAGAACCAGGCCAGATTTTTTTTTTCCTGAGAAAATATAAGCTTTCCTCCAAAAGGTGTTCTGGCAAGTTTCAGGCTTCCTTGTGAACACCCTACAAAACATTGTTTAGAGCTCTTAACACCAGGCAGCATTGCTGCTGTACCATGCTAAAAAGCCTCAGGTAATTTATGAGCTATTTCATGTACAAGGCCAGATTCTGGTCTCATGCCACATTCTGAAAAACTAGAGCCACTTCCACTTCAATGTATTCAGATCCAGACAAGCTCAGCACTTGGGCCCCTACTATGGTTTCAGTTTCCTCTATTGCATTATTATCATATTACTTAGCAAGTTGGCCTATGACATTGCATTTGAAATAGAGCAATTATAAACACTGGCAGGAAACGCTGGAGCAGCAAGTGGTTTTTAAAAAATGGCAAGGATGTGAAGAAATTCAGTGGAGATCTTTCATCTGATATATGAAAAGCAGAGGACTGGGGAAAGAATCAGTGGGGCCACAAAAGAGAATGAGTGAGAAGCCAGTGACAGATGAGACTGATGTTGTGCTGAGCTTGAATTAATATCCTTTGCCTGAGTATTTACAGAAGAAGCTGAAGGTCACATCCCGGAAACAAGGATCCATTTTCTTGAGGGGGAAAAAAATTAAATGTTAAAAGGCTTTATGATCCAATCTGGACAGGTAGTTTGTTAATTAGAACTATTAAAATTTGACAGGGCCTGAGACTTAGATTAACTGCATCTCCGAAGTTGGAAGGAAATAGCATGGGAAATTAGCAAAACTTTAGTAATATTGCTTGATAGCTTCCTGAGGAAGGTGTATCTGGAGATGCTTAGAAAGTAGTTATTCCTGCTGTACTTTTTAAAAATAGTAATATTAAGAAAAAAACCCAAGCAAAACCCAAAAAACCCAAACTTTTTTTTTTTGTACATCAAGGGAGGATTTAGGAATCTACTCACCAGTAATCCCAACTGCAGCCACAGAACGGATATTGGAAACATTAATATGGGACGGGGTTATGCAACATGTAGAAACAGTCAGCCCGGGGAAGGAAAGGCAGCTGGATTCACGTCATGTCTGTCAAATGTGCTTTAAATTCTTTCAGTACTTAACAGAGGGGCAAAAGTGAAGTGACTGGCATAATTCATCCAGATGGAAGAGATTCATTTGCTGTTGCACCCCACGAAGAGATTGATCTGTAGAATCAGTAAAGCACGGTATAGAAAAAGCGCAGTAGCAAATGGCTTCAAAATTATCTGTGGGACAAGAAGGTGTCAGCAGAACGGCACGGTTCAGGGTGACTAGAGGGACAGGAACAAGGCAGTGCTCCCAGATTTCAGCACCATACCTGCTTTTGTTCAACTTTTATATAAATGGCCTGCAGGGGATATAATTTTTAAAGTTGAATTTTTTGCTGATAGCACATAAGTGTAAAATGGTGCACAGAGCAAGCAAATTTAAAATTATTTGAATAAATTAGGCTTATGGACAGATAAAGGGCACATCCAGTTCAGTGCAGCAAAGTAAGACATAATGACTACAAGGCATCAAATATAATCATAGCCAGGGAAAAAAGGAGGAGAGGAAGGAATACTGACCGGGGAAAGGATATTAGGTAATTACTGATAAAATACTAAATTCATGCTTAGAATAACCAAGAAAAACAAAGGCAGCCAAATTCTTCATGCTCAAAGAGACAAATTCTTCATCCTACATGCTGAGTTGTCTCTCCAGCAAAGCTGAATTGAGACACTTTTCCAGCAATCTAAAAATACTGAGATAAAAACCCAAGAGTCTGAAAGTAAAGAGCCGCATTGCCTCTATAAAGACACAACATAAGACTTTTAAAATATATTTTTCCCTTCCCCCAGCAAACAAACATGCACAATTACTTTCTCGCACTTTGAATGTTAGTTTGGGGTCTATCTCTGTAAAAAAAACAAGCATAAATAAATTGAAAGGTAGTTATTATCGGTGAAAACAGCCTTTTTACTGCAAAGGTTATGACATTAACCCAGGGAAAAATTCATGAATATTCACAATCACCATTTGTCATTAAGAATCATAAAATGAAATGTTGAGTAGGGCTTTAGAAAACTCCTCCAGCCTACTAAATTCCCTCTTCACTACTTACTATTATACTAGCATATATCCCACCATTTTTTTGGCAGTGAATTTTAGAAACCAAATTCCTGCAAGTTTTCCTTGTTCATCTCTACAAGGAAAAGAGAACGAAGATCGGAATCACAAAGACCTGCAGAAACCTGCTAAAAAATGAATAACTGAAAATTCAGCCAAGAACTTCTTCGGGTGTTTGCAACCAAAGCCAGGAATTCCCCCAAAGAAACATAAATATTAAAAGAGGACAAAGTTACTGGGTTTGCCCCTAAATATCTCAGAAACTATTTAGCTTTCACATTTGCACCTGTCAGATTTGTTCCAGCCATCAGGTGTGATGTAATGTGTGCAAACACAGCAGAGAGCCTTTTGCAAGGGAATAAAAGGGCTGGGAGCCTGACTAGGGGAAAAAAATTAGAAGGCAGGTGTTTAGGAACAGCCACAGGCAGGTAGAAGGACTGAATAAAAAAATGTAATGAGGTGAGTCACTTCAACTATAATCTCAATAGGCAAATGGCTTTACCAATATTCTGCAAAGCTAAGAAATGGCACAAAACTGGGGGTCTGCTTACTAAGAAAGAGCAAATTCTGCAGAAGGCTTTAACGCTGGAGGGAAGGGATGAAAAGCTACAGCAATACATGAAGAACCATGATTAAAGCATAAACCATATGTATCCAGTGAGCAAAGCAGCATCCCACGTGGAGTGCACCAGAAGTCCATGTGTGGCTACATGCACAGATATACAGTAGCTTCTGAAACGTTTAGGAAAGCCCAACTGTTTATCTACATATCCATTCACCCTCATACTATGAAAACCACTATGTCAGTAGAGGCCCGGCTGTCAATCAGCAAGGAGAATAACTGTGCCCAGTGCTAAAACATCCCAGGCCATTTGCATGGTTACTGTGCTAAGTGATTAACACACGGCCAGGGTGGTGGGGCTGGGACAACCCACAGAAAAACACTGCCAGAGAAATGGGGGAAGGTACCCAGGTGTGCAGATGAAGGACAGGAAAAAGGGAGTGCATTCCCATCTGTCCCTACGTTTTAGAAATAGAGGAAAGAACAAATCAGGGAGTTAAAATCCTGGAAGTCTGAGCTGTGTCATATGAACTGGGAACAGCTGGCTGGGCTCAGCCTCTCCAGGAGCCACAGCAGACCAGGTTTGTAGCAGAGGCAGGGTGTAACTCCCTGCTGTGGAGTTCTGGAGAGCAGACGGAGCTTTTGGGAGGCTTCTGGTTGCTGGCTGCTCTCTAACCCTTGTCGATAAAGGCCACCCTGATTATATGCTCTAACATCTGTCCCCAGCTGCTGCATCAGCTCAGGACCACCAGGTATTTTTGTGATGTCAGCTGCACATTACCTAGTCCCACCACCACCACCCCCATCTCCAACCTCAGAGTAGCTGGGCTGTCTTTAGGAGGCACATTTCCAAAATGCCTGAGCAGCCCTTTTTCCCCAGAGAGAGTGAGCAATGCAATCAGATGTCAAATTCTCACCCTGCGTCCACATATTGCTGATGCTCTGGTAGGTAGCATTCCTGTTGCATTCACATCTTCCCTCTGGCCTATTAATATATACAGGCACTTGTGCTCATTGGCATGGTGACTGTGCTTATGTCAGTCATGCTTCTTTGTATTCTCCCTGCTTAGCCACTTGCTGTTGTGCAAAGGATGTGTGCATCAGGCTCAACACCTGCTTGAAATCTCTGAGCTCTCTGTGCCTTTCCTCTCTTCCCAAGCACTCTGTCCTCACATCAAGTGTTTTGCATTCTTTTTCCAATCTGATTCTCATCTTTGCTACTTTTCCCACTCTCATTTTCCAGCTATCCAGCTTTCTTGGTATTTCTTCCTTCGTTATATTTGCTGTATCACCCAGGTTTTGTTACATTTGAATTGCAGCCATTCAGAGGCATATTTATGGACAAAAAAATTTTTAAAACCCCTAAAAAATCCCACCTCCCCTTCCCCTTTCCCTACCTCCCGTCATCCCCTGGAAAAAAAAATACATCTTAGAAGAGCAAAAAGTGAAAAACTGAAATTGTTGTCTGGTCTGTCTGACTCATCAACATGATGAATCCTGAAAGCACTTACATGCAGTGGTTACTGGACTCGTAAGTACACCATTACCTTATGCTGACAGGAGTCCTTGCTGCTGCCACCTGAGCAATAGCACCCTGCCCCCTCCAAGGCCTTTGTTTCCACTTGTCCCCTCTTGCTGGGAGCAGCAGTCATGCGATGGCACAAATAAACCCAAATCCTGACTCAAAACCTGATCTATCTTAAACCTGAATAAAAAAGAACACCTATTTTCAGCCATACCCAATTCACACCATGCTCTAGATCTAATTACAAATGTATCCTCAATCACAGATAACCAGAATTCACTATTTCAGTGAAAGGATTTTGGCAAAGCCCTGACAAAGCTTAAATGGTCTGCAGAGACATCCCAGATTTTGGCAGTCTTTAAGCTGGGAAGGTTTCTGTGGTTTAGGGAAGACCCTTGGGTTACTTAGAGGAAGACTCTAATTGAAAACGTAGTCCTTGCTATGTAAAGCAGATGCTTTGATATGAAATAACATCAGGAAAACATTTGAATGGGCTAGCTACAGTAGGAAATTAAAATACATTTCAAAACCTTACCACTTATTTTGTCCCCTGAATTCTCTGTTCCCTTTTTACTGTATTCATTTGGATCCTAAATGGCACAGTGCTAGTGGTATGTTTTTATACATTATATATTATCTTTATTACTATTAATGTTCAAATCTCTTATTAATTCTCAAAGTAGAATTTGTCCCCCCACCCCCCCTTTTTCTCACCACAAAAACTAGAAGTGCCTTGCAGATACAGATCCATGCAAAGCTTCCCCCTATGCTGCCCTTCCCAATTGCCTAGAAAACAACATGGAGCCCCAAATCACAGCCCAGTGTTCAAACCTCAACTTTCAGGAATTCACTTTGCACCACTCCTATCACCTTGAGGACTGCTGCACGGGGCCACCCCTCACCATTCATCATTTCCTCCTTCCTTAAAGATTTTTTTTTCCTCTGCTCGCTGGCTGCATTATTTCCTGGAGGATTGCTGCTGGATTGACTGGGCTTTAATTGCTCGGCCCCACTGTGTTCACGGTGGAATTTCACCTTCACTTCTCCCCCTCTGGCTCTCTGGAGCTGCTGCAGCTCTCGGTGATTTCTGAGAAACAGCGATCAGTGATTCACTAAGTTGGTCACTTTATTGCCTTCGTGTGGATACGCATGGCGTAGGCCAGCTGATTTACTCTTCCCTCTCTGCTTGCTAAGAGCTATCTTCCCAAGATCTGTATTCCTTTCCAATCACCCCTTATTTTAAAAGAAGTTTAGTGTCATTATGACTTTCCTCATCACTCCTTTCCTCCTCCTCCTCCTGACTTATTAATGGGCACACTGTCTGTAGTGTTGGTCCCCCCACTGATGCATATGTACAGTCAGTTCTCATTCCCCAGACCAGCTTTAGCCAACTTTGTTACTTCTACCCCCTATCCCTACCACACAGCTTTTTCCAGGCCCTACTCTTGCTTTCCTCTGCCTGCTTTGCTGTTGACAAAGGAACACCTTATGCCCTCATATATACAAGTCATCCCCTTCATGTGCCTAGAACAGGTAGGAACTTGCTGCCACATAATCGCAGGAAAACAGTTATGGAGAATGAGGAATATCTGCATTATCAGAAGCCCTGATACCTTGGCAGCATTGGTCAGAAGTTGCCTGTATCCTTCACTATTTATCATTCCTCAGACTCCTCACAAGGAGACCAAGCTGGGGGCAAAGCCTCTGCAACTGGCATGAAGGTGTTCATCGTGCAGAGGGGCTCAGATACCTTGTTTCTGCCTCCTTCCTATCTTCTTAGAGCAGCTCAATGCTGCCAAGGGCCAAAAACTGGGCCAGGTTTCCTTGCATTTCCCTATTTCTGACTGGTTCCAGTTATCACTCCTCATCTGTGTCAGGGGGTATTATTTTTTGCTGTGCCTGTGTCCACATGCCCTGGCCTGGAGCCTCCTGCTCCAGGACACACAGACTGACCAGTCAGTCCCTTTCATTCTCCCAGTGCTACAGGCACAGCATCTCCAAAACACAATCAACTAGGTTCAAGTCAAAGGTACCCCAGCAGTTATTTTAAGTTTTTTCACGGTCTCAAACTATGCAGCCTGTAGCTGGAAGCACAATTTACAACGTAACTTTGTCAAGATTTTCTCAGAGAGGATTAGTTTCAGTGACTGCAAGAAAGTGAGCCTCCCTTTGCCAACACTTGCCTCTTCCTCTCAGTTTTCATGGTTGCTTTATCCTCTCCACGGAAGTATATTGTGTCTACTTCATACATGGAAAAAACACAGGGATGAGCTACAAGAACAAAGGCACACCAAACATCGGTCTAACAGATGAGAACACAAGAGCACGGACTAATGCCTCATTCCCAAGTTTAACAAAAAGCTTGTCAGCTTCCTGCTCTTCTGTCCAAGCCTGCAAACTCCCTTACGAAAAAAGGAGACTAGACACTCACTGATCATTTCCAAGAGGTCTGCCCTCCGAGGCCATCCTTGCGCAGAGCACCCTCACTTCCTTGCAGGAACACAAGAGTCTTAATGGTTGCACAGGAGAACTTCAGGAATAAAGCTGGGTAGCCAAACCCTGGTGTCGTCACATAAGGCTGCATCTGCTGCTGCTGTTCAGTGGAGCAGGGAAAATAGCCAGTGAAGATAAGGAGTAAATAGGAGAGAAAGGTATCTGCATGAAAGCAAAATTCAGCTGAAAGACCTCCAGAAGGCAAAAAATACAGGCTTTGGTCTGCACAGCCTCTGCTGATGGGCTCACACAAAGGGCCTCGGTGTGCAGCAGGTATTCCAGCTCTGCTGTTGTGCTGATAATTAAAAACAATAATGAAAGGGAAGGGTGTTTTATGCCTGCACTTTAGCCACAGCTCCTGAGCTGCAGAAGCTGAGTGGTCCCTCTGCAGCAACATTTGCATTATTGCTAATCTATAATTGGGATCCTCACTTAGCTCTATGACTCTCTCTGACCATTTTCAGACCTTTACCATTCAAGTCAAGAAGCCCTTCCTCTTGAAATTATATTAAGATTTGAAAGCATGTTTCCTAATTTAACAGGCTGAAATGATTTATATTCCTATCTACATGAGTGCATTGTTTTCCCAGCATACAACTCAAAAAAACCCCAAGAATCATATCCACTAATTCCTTTTAAAATCAGGTATATAGGAATTAAAAAGTGGTGATACTGTTGCACATCTCTCATCTAGCACCAGGAAATAATGTTGAGGTCTTGCTTTCTCTCTCAGACAAGGACCAAATTCATATACAAATCTAAGTGAATCTGAAGTATTCCATCTAAAGCAAGCTAGCTGGTATAAGTAAGCTATCACTTACTTTAATTTCTATCTTCTTACATCCTTCTGCTTGCTGTCTTTCTTGCTACACATGTCTTTCAGCCCCTCATCATGAAAATTATTTCATGTTAGACTCCTTCAGATTCAGTTAGATCAAGAGGATTTATTTCAGAGCTGATTTGTAAGAAGGTGTAAATTCTACACTGGGGTGTGAGAAGGGATGAGATTTTCCCTGCAGGCTTTGGCTGTCCTCCTAGATTTACACAGAAAGGAATCCCAATCCCTTTATCATTGTCAGGAAGAGGCTGAGGAATCTAGAAGCACACAACAGAGCAGCTTAGACTTATTCACACTCCTCTCTTAGTTTGGGCCTGATACAAGTATTGCGTAGACTTGTCCCTTTCAAAATTAAGGCCTTGTCTGGAAGCAGTGGGAAAGACTTTCTTAGGCAGATAATTCTAGAGTTAAACAAGCAAACAAAAAGGATATATAAAGTTATACTGTCCCCAGTATAACTAAGGAGATACTCAGATCTCTAAATGCAAGCTATGTGAATGTCCAGTCTCACCTAACTTAATTTTTATTCACTTAAATGGGAAGCTCAATGAGCAGGGCTGTTGTGTGGCTTACAGCTTTCGCTGAGCCCTGTCTGCTTATAGCACTCCTGGAAGAAGAAAAATCAAGACATTTATTTAGATGGCTTCCTATAGATGGAGGTTCATCATTTCAGTTTTGCAAGCCTTAATGCCTGCGGGTGATATAAAAAGATGTGAAACAGATACCGACTAAAATCACCTCAACATTTAGATAGTTCCTGAATGTAATAAAATGTCCCTGTCAGAATGATCAGTTTTCTGTTGGTGCAAATTCAGCCTAGTGATAAACAGGCACGACTTCACAGATGTCAGTGGAGTTAGCCCCAAGATAAATTTGGACCTTTAAATCCAGTCAGAAAACAGATCCCCACAAATATTTCAGACTTTCTCCAGCCTTGCTGAAAAGATCGTTCCTTCTGCTCTTATGCTTTGCAAGGAGGCAAAAGATGGACTGAAAACCCTCAGCCCGCTGTCTCAAGTGAAAATTCTCACAGCAGTGTTTTGAAATTCAGAAACTTTTTGCCCATTTCATATTCTGGAACCTTTCCCCACTGGACAACTGAAAGTTATCACCACCTAATGATTATTCAGTGACATCTGCAGTGTAAGTTTGATGTTTTGGGGTCAGTTTCTGTTGAACAGATGTCAGTATCATAAACTAGACTACCATTGGCATTAATTGGTACCATCCTTGTCAAACAATCTGCAATACAGCAAAACAACAGAAGCAGCACTTACATTAAATTTCCCTTTTGCCTGTGCAAGTTTTTCTTCACGTCATGGACACTTTCTCTTACCCCAGTCGCTACTGTACCTTTGAAAAACAGAGGACTCACTAAGGTAAAAACTCAGGCTCTCCAAGCAGCATTAAACCCAGCGTTCTGTGTGTGGATCCCCACAGAGAAGACACAGACATTAAATCTCATTCTAAACTGTGTTTACTCTCGGTAAATATTTCTTCTTGTAAAAAGCATTGCCATGGCATTGTGCAAAGCTGTATAAACAGTTGTAATTTTTGTCCTACTTTTTGATCCTTGCAGCTTGGGTCCAGGTTGCTGAATTGTTCAGTTGTCAAGGGCAGATTTAAAAATTTTATGCATCGGCATGGCATGTGATGTAAGCTCTCATGCACCTGACATCTCACGCGTGAATAAGTCAGCCACGGCTTGTGATTCACTGGTGAATTCAAAGACAAGTAAGAGTAGCTTTCTATGAGGATACAACGCAATGAGCTCAATTTTGCAGTTAGGAATGAAAAGATATTTTAAATCTCAAATTAGATTTTGTTTTTAAAATGTTCCCCAGCAGAGAACTGGGGAACTTTCCTGCTTCTTTCTCTTTCTCCACTGCCTTTTCTGTAACCAGTGAAGCTGTGTAACTTTTTCTGTACAAATATATGCACACTGGATCCTCTACCTTTCTTGGGTGTGCTATAAGCTACTCCTGATTGACTTAGTTTTCACTTGTCCCTGTGCTAGTTATGGTGCTCCTTGTTCTTTCTGTGCTAGCGTCATAAAATCCTCTTATGTCACACATTAAAGTGCTGTCACTGAGATGAACTAGTATTTCTCTTTGGACCTTCTAGATCTACACTGGGTATAGCACTGCAGGACAGGTTTGAAATCTAAAAGTGCTGATTTTAGATCAGTCACAGTCAAACAACACTTACTAGCTCTTAATGCATTCAGGAGTAGCAAGCAGTTACAGAGTAGTTAACACCTACAGAAAGTTATCAGTTTAATTTTGCCATGTAAGCCGAAGATCAAAACATGAAGAATAACCTTCTACTGTCCAGAATTTCTTGTTCATATTTGTCTGTGTCCCAAATATGAAAACAAAAGCATGGGCTCACTTTAGACCTGCAAGCAACACCCTATCCACTGCCTTCATGGGGGCATTCATATTTAACTGTGAAAGTTTGCAAAATCAGGGCCTTGATTTGGGAGCTCTTGATAATTTTTCACAGACAGGCCTCAAATTTGCCCTTCCTATCCTATTGGCTTCAGTGTGAATTATATATGAATTTCCAGGGGCAAGATAAGGGCCACAGTCATTTCTCTCTCTTCTCGGTTTCCAGCCATTTCTTTTCATTTATTCCACACCAACAGTTACAAAAAGTGGTCTGGGGATTGGAGTGCCATTCTGGCAGTGAGTAATAGGGGGCCTGGGCTTGTTAATATGGACAGTCTTCAAAATAAACAGGTAAACTGAAAGATACCAGAGGAAAATGATTATGAAGGGAAAAGGGGGATTTATGTCTAGCTCTGACAAACTGCTAATACCAGCTCTTTCAACCTACAACTAGTCCACAGCACTTTGTTCCAAGTTTGTTTTCCAGGGAGACATTTCAAGGCAAGCCTCCTAGAGAGACAATCACTCTCCCAGAATAACAGACTTGAAGAGTATTAGAAAAACCAAAGGCTGATTGAGAAAGAAGATTTTAAAGGGCAGCCAAATTCCTTCCTATGGCAGACTGGGACATAGCTGCCACCTGTGCTTTTTTTTTTTTTTAAATAAAATCTCCTGGGCTCCTAGTTTAATACCTTTTTTTTTTTTTCCATTTTTTTTGGTCTAATCAGTGAGGATGAGGCAGGCACACTCATGTCCTTCAAAAAAGCTACTAACACCAAGAGTTTCCAATTACCCTTTAATTAAAATATTAATTAATTAACAAAGTGTATTTATGGAATAATTATATAATTTCACACACCATTGATCATATTTTAAACAAATTCATTTAATTAAGTTGACATGTACACTGCACGCTCTCTGTAGAGTTATTCTTAGAAACCAGTGTATGTCTCCCTTTAAGGAGATTCAAACTGCATTGGGGGAGTTTACAATGGCCTGCAGTGGTATTCAGAACAGAAATGAAGCCACTTCATACTTTTAAGTAAATTTAATACCAGTGACTGTATCCCTGAAGGCTGAAGTCCTCTATCTACATAAAAGGCCCTGGGAAGGCAGGAGCAGCACGAGCTTTCTCACTACCAATAGCCCTCATCCTGACCTAGAGGGGCTGACTTTAATAAACGGTTAATCATTATCCTCTTCGCCAAGCCTGTTAAGCAGCTTAAGAAGCTTGGCATTTCTGTGGTGGGACTCAACTAAGGCTACCAAATCATTTCTCACAGCCTGCTGAAAGCCATCACATGCAGATAGTGCAATGTGCCAGGGCAGCATTTAAAGAGAGCTCCAGGTACATTTGGCAGATTTTCCCTTGGAGGCATCACTTTTGCTCTGCCTCCTGCTTCCGTGGGCTTGTGATGGGTTGTGGCCCCCATTCAGGGGATCGCTGCCTCAGTTTTCCTTCCAGCACCTGCAGTCTGGTCTGCCTCAGGATTTTCTCACATCCCTGTGCACAGCTTGGGTCCCTGATGCCCATTACCATCTATTTCTGAACAGATTCCAAATTACCTCTGCAACACCTGTTATGAGTGCTTCAAGTGCCCCTCTTTCTTTTGGCCTCTGATAGGAAACTAATGTTGTAGCTCTAGAGTTTCATGCTTTCCAACCGCAGTATTCCTAATGTTTCTGCAATGGTTGGTGACTGTTTCTTACCTCCTCACTTAGATTATTAAACAAGGTTAGCTTGCTGAACAAGCCATATTAATAAAACCACTTGCCTGTTGCTCATTGCCTTTCAGAAGCTCTGTTCAACTTCATAAAAAGGTGCTTTTAGGCATTCAGTGCTTTTTAAAGTACCTGTTCCCTGGGAGTCCTCAGCTGCTGTTCTGAGATGATCTCCACTCACAACCTTCCTTCCCACTCCTCCCCACACACTCACAGAGTCCTTTGCTGCTTGGTCAAGGACTACTCTGCTTGCACTTGGCAGCTTTCTCCCATGCAGCCAGCATGATGTACTTGCCACCAGCTTTCAATATATGTCTGTTCAGTGACAGGAGCAACATTTTGTTGCACATATAACACGAACCTCACAATACTCACCAAGCAAGCTCAAATCTGTGTAGAGATGCTAACTTGAACTGATGTTAATGAAGTAATGGGAATTATACCCATAGGGATCTTTGTCCAGTAATGTCACTGAAATGGGCTATTCAGGAACATGAATATCAGGAGCTGAATCTATCTGAGAAAAGACAGTATAACGTGCCTCTGGCTGTTTACAGTCATACATTTCAATCCTTGTTGTTTCCTTACATCTTTAAACCTAATTTTTTAAGTCATCAGAGTCTGAAAACTCAGCTGTTACTCTTTTACTCTTTTTTTTCTAATTGAGAGTTTATCCATAATTTAATGAAAGTTGCAATTGAAGAAGGGAAAAAAGGCAGCCCTCAGGCTCCCCTAACCAGCCCCATTCACTTATCCCACTTCCAATTTCTCACAATGTTGAGAGTCAGAACAAGGGGACTGGCTGAAATTTTCAAGAGCCACTTAATGCTGCCTGGATTCTTTAGTTTCTGTTCAGTTACAGCTAAACACAATAAAATTCTGCATTAAAATTGGTATTTAACACCATAGGCAATATAGACTGTGGTGGGTTCACCTTGGCTGGGTGCCCGGTGCCCACCCCTAGTCCCTCTATCACTCCCCCCGCCCCCCACCAAAACCTCCGTCAGCAAGGCAAGCGGGGAGAGAGTAAGATGGAAAAGGAAAACCCGTGGGTTATGATAAGAAGCAGTTTTAATAAACAGCAGAGAAAGCAAGGTCGCGCGCGTGCGAAGCAAAAGCAGCAAAGCCGTTACTCTCTACTTCCCATCCGCAGGCGGTGTCGGGCCTGTCCCGGGAAGCAGGGCTCCAGAACGCGTACCAGTTGCTCGGAGGACAAACGTCTTCCCCCTGAATCCCCCCCGTCCTCCTCCCTTTATAGTTGAGCTGACGTCATATGGTATGGAATATCCTATTGGTCAGCTCAGGTCGGCTGTCTGGGTTGTATCCCCTCCCAGATCTTGTCCCCCCCACACACACCGTACCTTTGGTGCTGTGTGGGCACTGATAGTCATAACAAGGGTGTGTGTTATCAACACGTTCTGGCTTCCAGTACTGCAGCATGAGGGCTGTATGGGGAAAATCAGCTCAGACAGACCCACTACATAGACTTTGTGTTATACATGTCTGAGGAAAGCCAGCCAAATGCAGAAGTAAATCACGAGACTAACAAGATAACAGAGATGAGAATATTAGCAGTATACAAGTGCTTCTCACAAATGGGCAGCAGTTTTCAATAAGAAACCAAGATGAAGCTGACTCGTGCCTAAAAACATCCAGGCAGATTCTGCACTAGAAGGGCTTGCAAGAGTTTCACCAACTTCCCTTTCCATTGTCTCAGATTCTCCTGTTTTAAGAATGAAAAACTGATTTGGTAACAATCTATTATAATAGAGCACAAATAGAGGTCAGGCAATGAGTGGATTGAGAGAAGCCCTGAGGAGAAAGATTTGGAGGTGCTGGTGGATGAAAAACTGAACATGAACAAGCAATGTGTGCTTGCACCCTAGAAAGCCAATCGCATCCTGGGTTGCATCAAAAGCAGCATAGCCAGCAGGTCAAGGGAGCTGATTCTGCCCCTCTCCTCTATGCTGGTGAGATCCCACCTGGAGTACTGCATCCAGCTCTGGAGTACTCAGCACATGCACCTGTTGGAGTGAGTCCAGAGGAGGGCCATAAAAATGATTAGAAGGATGGAACACCTCTCCTATGAAGAAAGGCTGAGAGACTTGGTGCTGTTCAGCCTGGAGAAGGCTTCAAGGAGACCTTATAGTGGCCTTCCAGTACCTGAAGGGGGGCTACAAGAAAGCTCAGGAGCAATTTCTTACAAGAGTGTGTAGTGATAGAACAAGGAGTAATGGCTTTAAACTGAAATAAGGTAGTCAATTAGATGTAAGGAAGAAGTTCTTTACTGTGAGGGTGGTGAGACACTGGAACAGGTTGCCCAGAGAGGCTGTAGATTCCCCACCCCTGGAAGTGTTCAAGGCCTGGTTGGATGGGGCTTTGAGCTACCTGGTCTACTGGAAGATGTCCCTGCTTATGGTAGAGGGATGGGAACTAGATGATCTTTAAGGTCCCTTCCAACCCAAACCATTCTATGAATAGCAGTAATCTGTGCCTTCTGCCATCCAGGTAAGTCTTCTGATTTCCAGACATTTATACCAGCAAAGAAGGTAGACCAAGCCCACCACTCCAATTCTTTTTCTTATACATGTGTAAAGTTGTGTAAATCCATGTTTAGATACTCAGGCAAAGTGGCCTGAGATTCCACTGTGCTAAGCATCCAGCAGTTTTTAATGAAATCATTGTCACTTTTACTTTGTTAAAAATTATCACTACGTGAAGCTCTTTCTACTGCCTCTTTGCAAAAGGCCCTTTCCCTCTCTCCCTGTAGATTTCTAAGCATTTTGTCCACCAACCAAACAGATCTTCCCAGCTGAAAAATTCTCAATCCCTAACAAAGCAAAGCACATTTTCTTGCTCTCACAGCCAACCTCTTTCTTCCACCTCCCCTTCCACCTCACAGCCTCTGACTTTCCACACAGGTTGGTTGTGATTGGCCCAGTTTTTCTTCTTAATATATTACCCCAGGATTGCAATTACCTTTTTTCCTCTACTCACTGTTTCAGCCTCTTTGTCTTCAGCCTGGCCCTTGAATGCTGATGCTTTGCATCTCCCCAGTCTGTCCACTATTTTCTCTCTCTCCATTTGTCCTTTCTGCTTTCTCTGGAAGCCCTTAATCACACCCCTGAGTCTTCCCTGCTCCACCTCTTTCCCTTTTTCTTTCCCTCTCCCTCTTTCTTTCTCTGGTTACAGCTCTGCAAGCAGGGTTTACGAGCTGGGATCTCTAGTGATGTCCTACAGGAATACGCCTTGGCACACTGTCCGTACTGTTCAAGCCCTACTGCACCCCTGAGTGCCACAAAAAGCTCTACGCAGAGAGGCAGAACAGAAAAGAAATGCTTTACAGCCACTTTCTGGTATGCAATGTTTTCCTCTCAGCATCTAAGGAAGATTTAGAAGTGGGGGAGGAAAGAGCCTAGATTTACAAACAACAATCAGGCAGGTAAATATTCTGCAGTTTAGTTGCAGTCAAGGGAATACAGAAAGAGTGTATTTAAGGAAGAATAAGCCAGAGTCCCTTATGCTCATAACTAAGCTAGCAATCTCAAATTCTTCTGGTGTGTCACCCAGTTATCTCAGTACTAATAATATCATACCTGGAATCCACTTATTCCTCTTCAGAGTTAGTTAGTATTGTACAGCCCAGTCCTGGCTGGTCAGCTCAGTGCCGGCTGAGAGATGCTCAGAGTTAGGGCACCAAGAGAATCAGGTCCCACCACTGATAGCATAAACACAAGAGAATGTAAAAACAAATAGCCACGCTCTGCTCTCAGTTACATTTCCTTTGCTGGCCAATTTTAGGAGAACACTGGTGTCACCAAGAGCAAAACTTGGAACAAATTTTTAATACTGATCATACCTATGTAAGAGATAGGCATAGCTACTGATCAGCTCCTGCAGCACATATCCCTTGGTGTACTCAGGGGGAGAAGCCAGACTGGCGCAAGCAGAGATGGAGTACTTCAGTGAGCTGCATGGTCAAGTCTAGCCCACAAGGCCCAGAATTGCACCCAGGACCTTCCCTACCTCCCTCGTAGCACTTGCTCCTGATAAGACAGAAACCAACAAGGAATAAGCACATTTTTCCTGATGCATGAGGATAACTGCACAACTCCTCAAAAGGTCTCCATTATCCATCATCACAGTGGCAGGCTTACCCCTATCACAACTCCTTTTAACATTAATCTACCAACGGTGGGCTCAGTTTGGGCTGGGAGATGTATCACCTATCTTATGCAGCGTCACAAAGTAGAAAAAAGCAGAGTCCAGCATCAAAGTGAAGTGGAGAACGTTGCAGTCATCTAGAAGCCAAAATCATACAGAAATTAGGAAAATTTTGGCTCCCAACTAAAGTCAGTTTCAAAACAGAATCTATTTACTGTCTCCCAGACTGAAATTTTGAAGCGTGCTTTACATAGCACTACTTGGCTGCGAAGTACCCTGCATTGCACTGTAGAGACAGGATTGCCACCGAAAACTGAGTGACAAAAGGCCCCTAACAATCTACAGAAGCATCCAAGCCCTACTCCCCTTCTAAATTATACTCTTTGGAATCATTAAAGATCCGTGTGGAAAGCAAAGAGGAGAGCTGTTTCGTGTTGAAAGTACCAACTCTGCGGTTGCAACAGCCTGGAAACTACACCTCCTAGTTGCATACACCCATGTAGCAAAAATAACCCGTGTGTTTCCATATGAAGCTTGAGAGCCAGTGAGCTGCGGCTGGCACCGAGCGTGGCAGTGCTCCTCACCATGCAGCAACCCTGCCTGCCTGCAGCCACAGGAACTGAATGCCTATCACAACAACTGATTTCTGAGATGAAGATATCAAATCTGTTACTTTTGTCTCTCATAATGAATTCAACATTTCTCAGGAAAATGAGTCTTTAAATTATTGAACACAAACAGTCCAAAACAGTCCATAACTTACTAACGTATGAAAAGAACAAAAAATATACGTCTTTTTTGTTTTTTCTGGTGACAATACAAGCCATTGGAACAAAGCTCAGAAGAAAAAAAACCACAACCTATCTGTACAATTGAAGGATTTTATGCAGGGCTTTTTTCTGTAGTAAGTCATGGTTAGCATAAAAAAGAATGTGCCAAACCCTCATATTTTAATTAAACAGTGTACATTTCTCATTGGTTTTGTTTGCTTTTCTGCATATGGATTCATCTAAGGTCCTTAAAGCTAGCAAACCCAAAGACATTCTTCTAAATGTCTTCTAAATTGCAGCTTCTAAAGACATTCCCCTGCAATATGTAATTGAAATTCCTTAAAATATTTAGAGAGTTCTAGGAGGGAATGTTCTGCAACAATAAATTACTGTAGTGTCATGGTAGCAACATCGATGACACGGCTGAGAGGGCGCAATAGTTTTTACATTCCTATTCTTAGCTACTTACAATTTTGTCTATATGCTGAAATTTCTTAGCATTAACTCCACATTGTACCTTTGGAAGGCCTTTTTTTTTTCCCCTGCTCTGTTTCCTAATTTAGTTCAGCATTGTAAGTCAAAAGCAGTTTTCTCCCAAAAGTCCAAATTTGTCATGCCTAGAACTGAAAAAGGGCTGGGTTTGTGTTTTTAAAGGAGCAGAAGGTTGAAATATCTCCATCAGGTAAGAGCATTTCTGTACAGCCTGAATGCTTTTGCTCCAGTCTGTGAGTCCTTCTAGGCTGAACTAGGATGTGCCTTGATGTAGCAAGGGACACACACATACCCACCTAACCAAGCATGGGGCTAGTCCCATAGAGCTTTATACATGCTCAGAGCCAAACACTTCACAGGATCCAACCTCCACTGACAAAATATTTAATTCATAAGGTAGGACCTCAGGCATTCCCGCCCATTCTCTATTTCTGAAAATAAACCAGTACATAGCAGTACAGAATCTAAAACTTCACTGTTATATCCTACACTTATGATTGATAAGACAAATCTTAAGTACATGGAGTGGAAAGTAATTGCTCATGCCAAATTTTCATATCCTGAAACAGAAGATCACTTCCCCTTTCAGACAGCTTAAAATCTTAGTTCTTTGGGGCCAGAGTTTAAAGAATTTAGATGCTCAACTCCCATGCAGCTGCTTAATGAGGTATTCAAATACAAGAGGCCCCCACAGCACTTGAGAGACCATTCTGTGCTTTCCTCATTTTAATTGTTTTTTTAAGTTTTATCTTTCCTTTCACTTATTCTAGACTTTCCTTGCTTTTGTTTGTAGGTCTTTCCAGGGCTTCCCAGGATGTCCCAGGGTCATTTCCTCTCTTCCCCACAATCTGTTTTTATGCATTCTAGAGAATTATCAGGCAGATTGGTTCCCTTTACAGGGGGCAATGCCAGCAGTGCCAACGTTGCAATAGGGTGTAGAAGTGAAGCCAATACTCTATCTTGGAGGCCAGGCTGGATGGGGCCTTGAGCAGTCTGTTCTGGTGGGAGGTGTTCCTGCCATGGCAGGGGGTTGGAACTAGATGATCTTTGAGGTCCCTTCCAACCCAAACTATTCTATGATTCTATGAACCATTATCTACTTTGCAAAGAGACTCTCTGAATTCTCTGAATGTATATTCACAGCAGACAATGCTCTTCCGCCATCCTTTGCTTTTCAATTAGGAAGGGTGAAAATAGAGACCAAATTAACAAAGTGGATGGGTTGGATTGAACAATACAAAGAAAAAAAACAACCTGGAGAATTAAATGGCAGAGCAGATATCAAATATTTTCTTTTTGGCCACATTTTAAATGATATTTTAAAAAACAAATATGCTATAAAGTTAAGTTTGTATGTGTCTGGCTAAGAGTATGTGCAGAGCCAGGAACCTCACTTCAGTACAGGCAACAACAGTTGAAGCTATAGCTAGGTAATGGGAGTAAGGACAAACCTGTCCTGCTTCTTTTTAAGACAGAAAGAAAAACAGAGACAGAAAGACAGAAAGACAGAAGTACAAGACAGGAGGACAGATGGACAGAAGCAGCCTTTTTCTCTGGAGATATTCAAAACCCGCCTGGAGGCGTTCCTGTGCGACCTGCCTTAGGTGAGCCTGCTTTGGCAGGGCGTTTGGACTAGATGATCTCCAGAGGTCCCTTCCAACCCGTCATTCTGTGATCCCATGAAGGACAGGAGAACAGTCCCCTCTGATGTGCCAGACCGCTCTGAGGCTGTCGGCAAAAGCAAGCAGAGAAACCCCCAGTGACTCGGACTTTCACAGAGCGGTTGCCACATTCCCCTCCCGGTTGCCGCCCGGGCGAGGGCAGGCGCCCGGCCCCGCGGACCCCGGTTCAGCGGCCGACCGGGACTTCCCGCCCCCAGGCCCGCTGACCCGCCCCCCACAGCGCCGCCGGTGGCTCTGTTGGGCCGCGGCCCGCGCGGCGGGGGCGGTGCCCGGGCCCGGCGACGCAGCCTATCTCGGGGCCCCTCCAGGCGCGCGTCAGGAAGGCGGATGGCAGCCGGCGGCGTCCGGGGCGGCCCGCCCAGGAGAGCGCAGCGGGAGGCGGGGGGGCTGCGAAGCCCAGAGCCCCGTTGCCGCTCCCCGCTGTGGCCCCTAGGCTGTCTGGAAGCGCTGCCTCCCTCAGAGGGGCAGGCTGGAGGAGCATCGTCGGGATAAAAATGCCTTATTTCACCTACCTTCTTTCTCCTACGCAGGTCAAAATAAGGTCAAGAGACTACACATTAGTACTTCTCCCGTCTCAGTAACCCGTGGCACTTCTCGGTGTGCTCAACAGTATCCATAACAACCACTGTTCGTTGAGGAAAGCTTAATTACAGCATTCTTTGGGACTGTTGATTGTTTATTGTGACAAGACAATACGGGAAGAGAAGATTCATTGAGAAACCTGCTTCAAACCGTGTGGAGGAAAAGGTTGCTTTACGCTCTCATTGCTGATGCATAAAAAGCCATGTTAGACGTAGGATGGAAAAGAGAGATCTTATAAACAGTAAGGTGCCTGTACTTTTTGTTGGTCTCAGAAAAGTGATCACGCTGGACAAATCACAATGGAGTTGAAGAAGCTGGAAGATGTGCTGATACCAGGTTAAAAAGAAAAGTAGAAGAAATTCCAACAGTGCTGGAATTTTCTTATTAATATTGAGCTAGATTCTGGCACCCTTAACCATTACCAGCATTTACTTCAGGGGGTGCAGATGCTGGGGAAAGCTACTCTGGATGCAAGTAAAAGGCAAGACTAACCACAGCTTGAAAGCAAACAGGAGTGCAGACTGGGATGTGTATTGAAGGGGGAAAGAAACCAAGGAGGAAGGAATGAGAACTGGTAAAAACATCAAAGGGTGAAGTAAATCAATTAGAAAAATAGGAAAAAAAACCTGCTCAGTTTAAAAGGATGGGCAGACAATTCTTCCTCACCACCCCATTACTGAATCTGATACAGAGAATAAACCCAGCAACTGCTTTCAAAGTGCTAGGTCTTGGTTTCTTCTCTGTGAGCAGGGGTGTAGGTAGAAATCCACATCAACTTTAACATGCTAATTCCATGTGTAGGAACCACAGTGTGTTCCTAATTAACCCTGCACAGACCAAACCCAACAGACTGGTAACGGCACAGTCTAGAGAAGACATTCAAAGTCGTACATTAAAATGATGAATGCTACTGAATTTATCTTTTGGAGATCATCTACATTTTAAGTAAACCTAGATTTTAGTCAAGCTTGCACTAGTCATGGGGTCACTGTTTCAAGTATTAACAACCAGAATATCCAGCCACGTTTCAGGAACTTCAGGATTGTGTCCTCCAGCCACTGAGCCAGTAAGTGCGATCTGAAATTTTCAGGCTGTGGTCATATCAGTAAACCCATCATAGCAGAGTACCAGTAGACAGGGCTCCAGCATTAAAAAGCAACCCACAAAACAAAGCAGTCCAATATTCCCTCATGCCTCACTTCGTCAGTGTTAAAATCTCTTTAGGAGTGTAATATACCATAGCATGCTTCACGATCAAGAAAGATACCAGCTGGGGCTTTGATGTCAAGAATACCAACTCCCTGTGCAAGAATCCAGAGAAATAAGTTTCAGAGGAGGAAGAGGCATGCTGCGGAAATCTCGGGAAAAGGCCCTTCAAAGGGAGGCGAGATCACAGCTTCCCATTCTCCTCCAAGTTAATTACTTAACCTCCTAGAAAAAGCAGCAGAAAAATTGCTTACACATGACCTACAAAGAGCAGGCAACGCAGGAGTGAAAAGGCAAATCAGCAGCGAGAGAGCGCTTTTGCTTAGATGCTGGGCCATGGTGGTGGGAGACACCGAGTTACAGTGGTTTTAGCGTGGTTAGCACAGTGGGACCCCTATTCTGAACTGGACCTCTGGACATCAATAAAAGGAAGATAAAGAACAAACAGATGCTGAGTTTCTATTTCAAAAACAGTTCAGCCGCTTTCATTTACCTGCACCACATTAGAAAGCATGTGTAGTTTAGCTCCCCTCTGCGCACTCCTTTGCATTCAGTTTATTTCCTCCTTCACACTCCAATTTTTCTGTTATTCAGCTACTGAATCTTCTTTGCCCGCCTGTGAGCAGACACAGCATTATATTTAAATTCCTCTTCTCATTTGGTTTAGTATTTCAAGGTACCCCTCTTGTTTCCAGCCTGACAAGTGTGCTGAGGAGCAGCCAGCGCCATGGAACAGGGCTCATGGACCCCATGATTTAGGGTAATTTGAAGAGAGAAAGCTATTGAAGGGAGGAGAGAGAGAAAAAGGGGGGGGGGGANCATTATCTACTTTGCAAAGAGACTCTCTGAATTCTCTGAATGTATATTCACAGCAGACAATGCTCTTCCGCCATCCTTTGCTTTTCAATTAGGAAGGGTGAAAATAGAGACCAAATTAACAAAGTGGATGGGTTGGATTGAACAATACAAAGAAAAAAAACAACCTGGAGAATTAAATGGCAGAGCAGATAACAAATATGTTCTTTTTGGCCACATTTTAAATGATATTTTAAAAAACAAATATGCTATAAAGTTAAGTTTGTATGTGTCTGGCTAAGAGTATGTGCAGAGCCAGGAACCTCACTTCAGTACAGGCAACAACAGTTGAAGCTATAGCTAGGTAATGGGAGTAAGGACAAACCTGTCCTGCTTCTTTTTAAGACAGAAAGAAAAACAGAGACAGAAAGACAGAAAGACAGAAGTACAAGACAGGAGGACAGATGGACAGAAGCAGCCTTTTTCTCTGGAGATATTCAAAACCCGCCTGGAGGCGTTCCTGTGCGACCTGCCTTAGGTGAGCCTGCTTTGGCAGGGCGTTTGGACTAGATGATCTCCAGAGGTCCCTTCCAACCCGTCATTCTGTGATCCCATGAAGGACAGGAGAACAGTCCCCTCTGATGTGCCAGACCGCTCTGAGGCTGTCGGCAAAAGCAAGCAGAGAAACCCCCAGTGACTCGGACTTTCACAGAGCGGTTGCCACATTCCCCTCCCGGTTGCCGCCCGGGCGAGGGCAGGCGCCCGGCCCCGCGGACCCCGGTTCAGCGGCCGACCGGGACTTCCCGCCCCCAGGCCCGCTGACCCGCCCCCCACAGCGCCGCCGGTGGCTCTGTTGGGCCGCGGCCCGCGCGGCGGGGGCGGTGCCCGGGCCCGGCGACGCAGCCTATCCCGGGGCCCCTCCAGGCGCGCGTCAGGAAGGCGGATGGCAGCCGGCGGGGTCCGGGGCGGCCCGCCCAGGAGAGCGCAGCGGGAGGCGGGGGGGCTGCGAAGCCCAGAGCCCCGTTGCCGCTCCCCGCTGTGGCCCCTAGGCTGTCTGGAAGCGCTGCCTCCCTCAGAGGGGCAGGCTGGAGGAGCATCGTCGGGATAAAAATGCCTTATTTCACCTACCTTCTTTCTCCTACGCAGGTCAAAATAAGGTCAAGAGACTACACATTAGTACTTCTCCCGTCTCAGTAACCCGTGGCACTTCTCGGTGTGCTCAACAGTATCCATAACAACCACTGTTCGTTGAGGAAAGCTTAATTACAGCATTCTTTGGGACTGTTGATTGTTTATTGTGACAAGACAATACGGGAAGAGAAGATTCATTGAGAAACCTGCTTCAAACCGTGTGGAGGAAAAGGTTGCTTTACGCTCTCATTGCTGATGCATAAAAAGCCATGTTAGACGTAGGATGGAAAAGAGAGATCTTATAAACAGTAAGGTGCCTGTACTTTTTGTTGGTCTCAGAAAAGTGATCACGCTGGACAAATCACAATGGAGTTGAAGAAGCTGGAAGATGTGCTGATACCAGGTTAAAAAGAAAAGTAGAAGAAATTCCAACAGTGCTGGAATTTTCTTATTAATATTGAGCTAGATTCTGGCACCCTTAACCATTACCAGCATTTACTTCAGGGGGTGCAGATGCTGGGGAAAGCTACTCTGGATGCAAGTAAAAGGCAAGACTAACCACAGCTTGAAAGCAAACAGGAGTGCAGACTGGGATGTGTATTGAAGGGGGAAAGAAACCAAGGAGGAAGGAATGAGAACTGGTAAAAACATCAAAGGGTGAAGTAAATCNCCGCTTTCATTTACCTGCACCACATTAGAAAGCATGTGTAGTTTAGCTCCCCTCTGCGCACTCCTTTGCATTCAGTTTATTTCCTCCTTCACACTCCAATTTTTCTGTTATTCAGCTACTGAATCTTCTTTGCCCGCCTGTGAGCAGACACAGCATTATATTTAAATTCCTCTTCTCATTTGGTTTAGTATTTCAAGGTACCACTCTTGTTTCCAGCCTGACAAGTGTGCTGAGGAGCAGCCAGCGCCATGGAACAGGGCTCATGGACCCCATGATTTAGGGTAATTTGAAGAGAGAAAGCTATTGAAGGGAGGAGAGAGAGAAAAAGGGGGGGGGGGAAAGGGAAAAGANAAATTGGAAAAGAAAAAACTTGAAAGGGGGAGAGAGAAAAAAAAAGGGGGGGGGGGGAAGGGAAAAGAAAAAAAAATACTAAAAAAGACACCTTTCTTATGTTTCCCCTCTGTGTCAAAACTGGAAACCAAGCGTCAAAAGCCTTGCCTTGTGTTTTGTGTCAGCGCTAATGACATTCCCGCTGCGGGGGCCACTGGGAGTGATGCATCCCAGGGCAAGGGCAGCCCCTGGCCCGGCGGGCAGAGCCCCCTCCCCGCATTGGCAGTGCATCCAGGGCCAGCCACTGCTGCTGGGACAGTCCCCTGTGCCACCTGGCACAGCTCCAACTCATTTAGAACCGGTAGTATTTCTGTGCTCTGNTTTTTCTCTGGAGATATTCAAAACCCGCCTGGAGGCGTTCCTGTGCGACCTGCCTTAGGTGAGCCTGCTTTGGCAGGGCGTTTGGACTAGATGATCTCCAGAGGTCCCTTCCAACCCGTCATTCTGTGATCCCATGAAGGACAGGAGAACAGTCCCCTCTGATGTGCCAGACCGCTCTGAGGCTGTCGGCAAAAGCAAGCAGAGAAACCCCCAGTGACTCGGACTTTCACAGAGCGGTTGCCACATTCCCCTCCCGGTTGCCGCCCGGGCGAGGGCAGGCGCCCGGCCCCGCGGACCCCGGTTCAGCGGCCGACCGGGACTTCCCGCCCCCAGGCCCGCTGACCCGCCCCCCACAGCGCCGCCGGTGGCTCTGTTGGGCCGCGGCCCGCGCGGCGGGGGCGGTGCCCGGGCCCGGCGACGCAGCCTATCCCGGGGCCCCTCCAGGCGCGCGTCAGGAAGGCGGATGGCAGCCGGCGGGGTCCGGGGCGGCCCGCCCAGGAGAGCGCAGCGGGAGGCGGGGGGGCTGCGAAGCCCAGAGCCCCGTTGCCGCTCCCCGCTGTGGCCCCTAGGCTGTCTGGAAGCGCTGCCTCCCTCAGAGGGGCAGGCTGGAGGAGCATCGTCGGGATAAAAATGCCTTATTTCACCTACCTTCTTTCTCCTACGCAGGTCAAAATAAGGTCAAGAGACTACACATTAGTACTTCTCCCGTCTCAGTAACCCGTGGCACTTCTCGGTGTGCTCAACAGTATCCATAACAACCACTGTTCGTTGAGGAAAGCTTAATTACAGCATTCTTTGGGACTGTTGATTGTTTATTGTGACAAGACAATACGGGAAGAGAAGATTCATTGAGAAACCTGCTTCAAACCGTGTGGAGGAAAAGGTTGCTTTACGCTCTCATTGCTGATGCATAAAAAGCCATGTTAGACGTAGGATGGAAAAGAGAGATCTTATAAACAGTAAGGTGCCTGTACTTTTTGTTGGTCTCAGAAAAGTGATCACGCTGGACAAATCACAATGGAGTTGAAGAAGCTGGAAGATGTGCTGATACCAGGTTAAAAAGAAAAGTAGAAGAAATTCCAACAGTGCTGGAATTTTCTTATTAATATTGAGCTAGATTCTGGCACCCTTAACCATTACCAGCATTTACTTCAGGGGGTGCAGATGCTGGGGAAAGCTACTCTGGATGCAAGTAAAAGGCAAGACTAACCACAGCTTGAAAGCAAACAGGAGTGCAGACTGGGATGTGTATTGAAGGGGGAAAGAAACCAAGGAGGAAGGAATGAGAACTGGTAAAAACATCAAAGGGTGAAGTAAATCAATTAGAAAAATAGGAAAAAAAACCTGCTCAGTTTAAAAGGATGGGCAGACAATTCTTCCTCACCACCCCATTACTGAATCTGATACAGAGAATAAACCCAGCAACTGCTTTCAAAGTGCTAGGTCTTGGTTTCTTCTCTGTGAGCAGGGGTGTAGGTAGAAATCCACATCAACTTTAACATGCTAATTCCATGTGTAGGAACCACAGTGTGTTCCTAATTAACCCTGCACAGACCAAACCCAACAGACTGGTAACGGCACAGTCTAGAGAAGACATTCAAAGTCGTACATTAAAATGATGAATGCTACTGAATTTATCTTTTGGAGATCATCTACATTTTAAGTAAACCTAGATTTTAGTCAAGCTTGCACTAGTCATGGGGTCACTGTTTCAAGTATTAACAACCAGAATATCCAGNGGAAGGGAAAAGAAAAAAAAATACTAAAAAAGACACCTTTCTTATGTTTCCCCTCTGTGTCAAAACTGGAAACCAAGCGTCAAAAGCCTTGCCTTGTGTTTTGTGTCAGCGCTAATGACATTCCCGCTGCGGGGGCCACTGGGAGTGATGCATCCCAGGGCAAGGGCAGCCCCTGGCCCGGCGGGCAGAGCCCCCTCCCCGCATTGGCAGTGCATCCAGGGCCAGCCACTGCTGCTGGGACAGTCCCCTGTGCCACCTGGCACAGCTCCAACTCATTTAGAACCGGTAGTATTTCTGTGCTCTGTGCTATATTCTGCCCTGGCTTCGCAGCATCCCACCTTCTGATGCCCTTTCTCATGTCCAGTAATCTCTCCTTTTCAGCCTGTCTCACTGAAACAAGGGAAATGTTAGACCCTAAAAACATCACCAGGCACAGGCATGGCATCTTTTCTTCCCTGAGTCTCACTGGAAACAAACAGAAAATAAGCAGAGTGAGTTTCTCCTCCATGTAAGCAAGAGTGGCAGATTCCAGCCCTTTGATAGCTGTCGATTTTGAGTAATCCTGGTGGGTACATTTAAATCCTTGTTAAGGGCTCCCATATTCATTAAAAATAAATCCAGTAGTTATTTGACTGTGTAATTATTAGGGATAATTTGCAATTAAGCAATTGGCCTCTGATGAAGGGGCAGATAATTGATCAGCCTGGTTTGGCATTTTAGAATGGGGTGGGGGGTAATTAAGTAAATCCAGTCAGCTAAATGTCTGTCTTCCCACTACATTTTTTTCCCACCTTTGAATACAAACCAGACCTCATGCAGCTGCGCAGGCCATGGGAGTCTAAGCCTATTAAAGAAATCTTTTAATGACTGTGAAACTACCACTAATTGAAATAAAAATATTTTCACACTATTTTCTCATTGTGCAAATGGTTCCAAGAATAATTTTTAATGCACTACACAGTGCACAAACTGCTGTGCCTGACAAGTGCAGCATTTAATTTGCACTAATTAGTCCAAAGGGGGGGCAGTGTGAAATTAACATAATTCATTAATTTTGTGGCTTAAGTTTTACATATTGTGTGTTTACATTTCAAATCTCTCAGGTTCTTTGCAATCCAACACGCATCACCTGGGAAATTCTTATCAGATTTGAGTTCTCCTCACATCTCTTTAAGTGCATTCAGAGTGGATTTGTGAATTTGCAACTTGTCTATTTGTTTCAAAGCAACTGGTTGATTTTATATTGTGTGGCTTCTTCCTTTGTGCTAATCTTGGCCTCAGCTCCTTTCTGACAAAATATTATTTAGGGTGGCTCAGGTCACTGTGGGATAAGCATGAAGAGAGCAGCAGGCAAAGAAGCAATTTTCAAACTACTTTATGTTCTAAAAAAATTTAATAAATCCTTTGTATCTACTAAATCTGAAGTTTTCATGATGCTGTTCCAATATTTGCTCCTATAATGATATCAGGAGGTGTTCATTAAAGATCTAATCCAGAGCCCCATGAAAGTCAACAGACAGACTTCCGCTGGCTTTAGAAGGCATAAATGTGCTCGCTTCTCTTTCTGCTACAGAACATAGGACTCCAAGAATCATAGCGTTGGCCAAGTTGTCTTATAAAATAAATCATCTTCAAGTAAACTGTGCTGAAAAGCATTTTAAAAATATACCAGACGTAGCTAAATATTACATTTCTACAAATTAAGGTGCAACGACTGTATTTATGTTGTTGGATATACTTGCAACGTCAAACTTGGTCCATTTCTTCCTGAGATCTAGGTTACATTCTTACAGAGACCCACAGCAATATTACCCCGAAAGTCAGGTATAACATTGAATATACTACAAACTTTGTTTACTCACTATCAATAGTGACTGGTAACAAAGTAATGATCGTGTATGTGCTTTCTATGAGACTTGCCTGTCCCAGACAGCTCTAAAAATCTGGCTGACGCTTTGTAAACGTGCCTGCCTCTCACAGACAGAGGCAGAGGGTGGCCCACCTGTACAGTCACCTCGTCATTACTCTCAGAAATACAGCGAGAAGATGCACAGAGGCTTACCGGCCTCCCGCAATCAAGAAAGAGAGAGAAATTGAGGCTGTTTTCCATACCTGAAGGTACCTGGACAAGGTGTCTTGAAGCATGAAAGAGCAAATCCCGCAACTGGTGGGAGAATGGTAGGAGAATGTGGCAGAAAGGATACCTGGATTGGGCCAGTCAACCAGGAATCATTTAGCACTAGGTGTCTTGTATTGTCTTGGCAGATGCTAGGTGTCCAGCAGAGCCAGGAAGGCAGCACAAGCAGAAGACTGAAGCAAAAAGTAAGATGTGAAGCATCACAAACTACAAGCTTGCTCAGCCAGGGTTCCTGGAGGAATAGGGTGGGAAGTGGTCATTTCAGACTCCTCCCAAAAAAGGGGAAGTCAGGAAGGAAACTGTCCTCTGAGTGACATTCACAGAATCATGGAATTGCCTAGATTGGAAAAAACCTTTAAGATCATCAAGTCCAATTATTAACCTAACATTCAAGAGAAAGGAGACATTTTCAATGACAAAAGCTTGACTTGGCACTGCTGGGTTAACAGTTGGACTCGATGATCTTAAAAGTCTTTTCCAACCTAAATGATCCCATGATTCCGTGAAAAACTAATGTCCTCCGTACTATCTAAAGTAACCTGCTAATGTTTGTAAGAACCACCTGAGGCAGAAAGCAATTATATTTTGGAAGATTCATAGGTTCTGCAGTAAAAAAAAAAAAAAAAAAAAACCCAGTTAGAAAAAGCTTTTGTAATCTGTTTGTCTTCTAGTCTTAGAGGTCTTTTCCAACCCTAATGATTCTATGACTTTATGACTTTTTGGTTGTTTTTTTCTTTTCTTTCCCAGTATAAAAACAGTGTGGTTTTTTGGTCAGCAACCAAAGTCAAGTAAGGAGTAGGAGTCACAGGCCTATTTTCTTCCTCACAGAGATAAACTAACCTCAGGCTGGTTCCATGTTGCAGCTCAGAATATGGCCACATCAGTTACCTTGTTGAGCGTAACTGGGATAGAACAAACGCTTCATTGTTAGCAAGTGCTTCACTAAAACAAAGCCATAAATTAAAAAGATAGAAACCCCTTTATACACAAGTCCTCCATTTAGCAAGACTTCCTGATTGGGGGTGCATCTTTAAATGACTTATTTGTGTCAGTCTGTTTCAGGATACATCTGGAGCAGACAATGTTGTCAAGAATTGCTATTTGATTACAGTGCAGTACTTTGGGTGGCTTTTAGAAAGCAATAGATTATACCATTACCATGTACTGTACATAACATGTCTATGCCACTTAACAAGTATGAGGCCAAAATGAACACTCTGACCTTGAAAATACATGATTGAAGTGCTGCCTCGTGGATTGATACACAAAACGGGTAAGTTTAGTGATCCTACAAATCCTGGTTCCCTGGCAAGCACAAAGGGGTCTGATGTACAAGGCTCTGTCAGTGTGGGGCATAAAGGATGTTGTGACTTCAGGAGTACTTGGGATGCTTGGAGTAGGAAAGGCACTTTCCTAATCCTTGTATCCTTTGGTAAGGTGTAGGCACTTTCCAGCATAAATTTAAATCTGTTCTTAAAAGTTGTAATCAGGCAAATGTCCCTACGGGTAAACAGTGTGGTACTGAAATATCCCAAATCAAAGCTGGGCAAATATGGAAACAAGTGGTACTGGTTCAGGATTTAGGCAACTACACTGCTATGACCAACTAACTACTTTAATTTCTGCTCTGTTCATTAGAGAAAGACGGCTCATTATTCAAAACAGAGTACCTGTGCACCTTGAAATAAATACCATACAAAGATTTTTCTAGCACTATTAGGGGATTCCAGTGCCAGTACCTTGTAAGTAAAAGGAAGTATAAACCCTAAGTACTGTGTCATGTGATGTCTTGGTACTTGAGATGCCTTTTTACATTTTCAGGTGCATCTTTTAATCAAAAAAAGTGCCTGCTTAAAACCAGATCATCTTTATCTGCACATTTTATAGGCAGTAGGCTCTTATTGTTGTATCTGCACATCTATGTATATGTGTGTCTGTCTGTTTACTGCTAGCAATACAGACATGGTCTTGTTGTTAGTGCCCGTTTGAGACTCAGACGTGAGAAAATAGGTATATTAAAATCTGGTATTTGGGGATGGGGGGGTGGGTAAGGGGGGTGTTTGTAATTCCACACTATCCTTTTCTAATGAGCAACTTGTAAAATCTCACTTGCTGTCCTGGATTTGCGCAGCTGTAATAGAAATGCTCAACTAAGATGGATGGGTCTGGGAGTGTCACATGGCCTTCCTGAGCATAAGTTATGTTACTAAATCAGCATATTGATCTGGGAACATAGTGTCCTGGAATCCTGAAAATGTCAGGCACAGTCTCAGTGCTTCACTTCTTTAAAATCAAATTAATTTAGCCATCTTACTCTGGAGAAGAAATTATGATGTCAGATACATGCAAACAGCAAGGCATCAGGCACTCCAAGTCCCACTGCCTTTGACTGCTTTGAAGGGAGACACCCAAAAGAAAATAGCTGGGGTGCCACCCAGTTCTCCCTTGGTGAAAAGACCAACCAGTACAGGTAATGTGCATCCCAGGGCTTCACGACTCTCTGTGGATCTTTGGGGATTCCCAAAGTGGGGGTAATCAAGGGAGTTTGGGTCGACAAGTAAAATTATACCATTACGCTTGATGATACTAATCCATCTACCTTACCCAGGGGGCACCTTTGAGAGTAAAGGCTCAGATAGTCCATACCCTCGTACTCTGATCACCAGTTCTGTACACATGTTTAATTAAGCATGCTAATCCACAAATGTACGGTCAGGGTTGCAGCATCTGGTGTGAACAGAACACTCTCAACAAGCAGGGTCTATCAGCATGACTACGTTTGTAGGCATTAGCCATGTATATTTAGTTGGTAGATTAGTTAGATATTGGCACAAATTGCTTCTGGGGAAAAAGGGACAATCTGCCAAAACATACTACAAACTGGACATTTTCTCCTTACTTGACTTGACAATATAAGGCAAGTGTACGTTGTATGTAAGGAGGAGTAACTGGAAAGTTTCAAAGAACAAAACTGATTTATGTTCATGACTAGAAGTACCGACGCATCCTGTTCTGATCCCACAAGGCATCACACCTAGCTTTGATGCCTACACCATAAGAACCAGGTGCAGCATGGAAGCCACAAAGAGACACAAACACCAACCCTGCCCTGCTGTACATGAAGAGTACGGCTGAAGAAGATCTGCTGGTGATCAACCCTGCAGAGCATGGTTCAGCTCCCTGGCAAAGGAAGGGTCACTATGGCAGAGGCCAGTGGCAAACCAACCACCTCAACCTCCCACAGCTCTTCATGGAGCCTCCCGCCTCCTCCTGACCAGCTTGTTTGGTCAATGCTAGTACAGGCATCTTCTTCTAGGTTTTTCTATTATCAAGCCAAACACCCCTTTCCTATGTTGAAAAGCTCACTAAAGCTAAATAGTAGGCTTCCACCTAGTTCACTACGTGATGGTATAGAACATTTTAACTAGCCTTTTTTCACTAGAAATACTAGAGGTGATATAGGCATCACTACAGTGATCTGAGGGTCACCAAGATAGAGGCAGATATATCAGGAAGCTGCAGCCAGAGATAGCTGGACCTTGTCTGACCTGTACCCTTTGGGGATGAGGTGGGCAGGCTGTTGTTATCTACTGCAAGTGAAAAATGCACAGCTACAACTTGCTGATACTGCGAGCTAGCAAAAGGGGGAAAAAAAAAAAGCTTGAATATGTTATTGAGACAACTACAGTTTCTTCACTAGATTTCAGCAGAGAAAAGCTGTACAAAGACAGCTTGGCAGCTGCCCTGCCCTTCTTCTCTAAGGCAATGATGAAATATAACCACTTAAATTTCCTTGCTAGCATAAACTGGAGGATTCATATTGTTCATATTTGAAATAGGATTATGCAAAGGAGAGCTGGATTGTAGGTTGTTTGATGGGGAAGGGGGAAAAGCAGTTCTAGGTCCCAGCAGGCCAAAAACTCCTTCAACATAATATAACAAAGGTGATGATGTTTTCTTTGGAAAACATTATACATGGCAAAATTCTATTTAGCATTTACAGAAACAGAGCAAAAGGGAATACAGATCTAGGGACTTAACTAGGTTCAGTGAAAAGAGTGGGTAGCAGGAAGTAAAGAGCATAACGTGCAGCACAAGTACCTGTGCCCACTGCAGCTAACATGAACAACTCCTTCGTGCACCAGACGTTGCTTTTCATTTGACCCTCTTGCTCCTCAGAACCTCCCCTTGGCTTCATTAAATATAGACAAGGCTTGATGTGCATCAATAGCTAGCCTTAGTTTCAGCTCTCTGCTTCCCATTCCTCATGGAAGCTGGAATGGTGCAGGATATCACCCAGGACCCTGATATTTATTTCCACCCCTTTTCCTGCGTGAGAAACAACCCACAGCCCCACTGCCTCTGCTGTACTTTGTGACGTTCCTCCACGTCTCCCCTCAGCTGAGGGGAAGGCAATTCCCCAGGAGAGGCTTCATCTCCACTGTCAGGAATGTTCTCAGTTCTGGCTGCTCAGGCA
The DNA here is from genome assembly GCA_013401335.1 of Brachypteracias leptosomus. Taxonomy (NCBI): domain Eukaryota; kingdom Metazoa; phylum Chordata; class Aves; order Coraciiformes; family Brachypteraciidae; genus Brachypteracias; species Brachypteracias leptosomus. The sequence goes on from VYZX01019487.1 coordinate 57,900, forward strand.
TACAAAGATGTTCAAGAATATCATTAAATCAAAGCTAATCAGATGGCTCCCTGTTCGTCTCAAGACACTGTTCACACTTCTTCATTTAAAACCCTGCATAGATTTGGCTTAATCTGCTTCACAATTCTTTCCTGATTCCTCTCCACTTATCTAACATCATTTTTTCTTTGTCATTTCCCATGCCCTTCCGACACAGCCTTCCTGTAAGTTTTCACCTCATCTCGCCATTGATTTTCAAGCCCTGTCTGAGGATGCATTCCTTTTCTCCTCTATGTCTTAATTTCTCTCCTTGAAAAGCAAGATCTATTTCGGCTCTGCTGCCTCTATCAAGACAGGGAACAACGCAAGCATGCTACAGTCACACATGCGTCCTAGCCAGCGAGGGCATTGCTTACAGGATAAATTGAGATGCCACAACACTGTCATTCTCCTCTGAAGCTTTACATGCTCCTCGGGTTGTCTTGGGCCAGAACCTCTGCACAAGCTGGGATGCAAGTAGGTTGCTTTTGCTGCTACATTGCTTAGATCTCATGTTGAATATGATAAATCATCCCTATTCCTTAGTCCTGATTATTTTCCCCTCCTATATTGCATAAAATAAGCTGGTATTACCATAAAATATGAAATCCCCAGGACTGTATTTCGTATTTCCTATTTTTCATGCCCTTCCCCCACACACCCTCACACACTGAACCTCCTTTGTAGGCAGTCATGGATTTCTATCATCTGAGGATCAGAGCTCTATGCATCCATCAAGAAGTGTAAAATATTCACAGGAAGAGACTACAAGATGAGGAAGAGGTCCAGAATGCATAATATGTGTCAGAGGAACAGATGTACACAGAAAATAAAAGTTCTGCAGACCGCAATAAAAATTTACTCCATGACAAGAACTGTGCATTTTTTCCATGGTTGTCACAGATTTCATGGAGCCACTGAAATCCAGCCATTTTCAGAAATTCCATGAAATTTACCTTTTCACCTGAATCCACATGAAATCAGGATTTTTCCATAAGAGCCCCCATAAAATTGGCATATTTCCTTAGAAGCCCCCATGAAATTATATAGAATATTGCAGTTTCTTTTAGCCTGGCCTCTCATTGCACATCTTAAAATGACAACCTTGGCTATTGAATTTTTGCATTTCTTCCTCTCAGAAAAAAAGATTATGCAAAAATATAACAGGAATGAAAATACTCTGCTATAGGAGAGGAACTAAAAGCCCTCATGAATATAATCAGCACAGAAAGTTTTGATTTCTATATAGTAAATTGTTACTAGTTCAATAGTAATCTCAACTGAACATTCCTCTTTTGACTATGCGAACACTGACACCATGGAAATTGTCATGAATGAAAACATACACAAGTTTCTAATGATGCTCCCTACTTCACTTGTTTGAGGGAAACAGATAAAGGATGAAGTTACCATTCTGGTACCAGACCAACAGTGAAGAATTGCAAACAAGAAAGTGCCACCAAAACCAACAACCTTAGGAGGTAAATACAATGTGGTCAATTTGTTCTCTGATCATACTATTTGTTAAAATAAATTCTCAGCTCTAACAAAGAGGAGCAGATGCTGTGGCACAAGTGTTCATTAACCTTCCAGAGTGACAGGTGAGATACTTGTTCTGGTTGAAAATGAACCAATACACCAGCTCAAACCCTGCCCTGCACAATTTGGCCCGTAGGCATCCCAAATTGCAACCCACCACAGGTCCCATTATTGCAGTTCTTGGTTTCATTCAGGGCTCTCACACTTCAGCAAGACCACTGTCCAAGTAAGAACCAGCAACTGAGGTTCTTTCCATAGTCTCCAATTAAGCCTTGATCCAGGAGCAACACAACCACTGATGCCAGCAGGATTAAACTCTGGCAGTTGACCTAAACTCAAAAAGTCTCATGGAAGGCAAAAATAAAAAGTTTAGGAGAACTGGTAATGCCACTGAGAAACTTCTAACAAACACAGATGCCAGTGCAGAGAAGGAACAGAAGATGTAGTAGCAGGAAGATAATGGCCTAAAAAGAGCAGATTAAAATGCCCTTAATTAAATCAGAGGTCTTCAAATTGACTGGACACAATGAATTTCAACTCAAGATGCTTAAATAATCACTTATGCAATCTCTGAATCACTGGACAGTCACCTCTGAGAATGCAAGAATAGAAGATGAGGTGCCAAAAGGCTGGAAAAGAGCAAACAGGATATCCAGGTCTACAGAGGAGGGAAAGCAGAGCTAAGGAGTTACCAGCCAGTCAATTTGTCTTCAATCCTCAGAAAAACATCAAAAACAAGTAATCAAACTATTTGTAAGCACCTAGAAGATAACATGGAAATGAATAGCAGCTAGTATGGATTTGTGGAGAATAAATCCCGTCAAATCAATTTAATTTCCTTCTGCCTTATGGGAACAGGTCTCGTGGCAGAAGCAAAGCAGGAGATGTCACGTTTCTTGATTTAGTAAAGCTTTTGGTGCTGTCTCAAATGTCGCTCTCACACGCACACTAATAAAACATGGTCTAAACGAAATGGTGGCAAGACAGGTATAAAAGTGGTTGGGCATGATGTGTAGAGAAAGTTCTCATTTGCCCATAGTCGAAGCAAGCCATCTGGGGGGACAGGAGGATTACGAAACTCTGCTGCGCGTGTGATTCTGTTCAGTACTTTTGTGAATCATCTGGCCATGAAAGAGCATGCTTACTGTGCTTGCAGATTATAGATATGCTGTGCATAGGACAACTGCAAGTATGGAGGCTCAGAATTTGAGGAGCTGTTGACACATTACACTGGTGTCAAGAAGAGGGCTGAAATTCAATGGGGGATGGAGAGCAGAAGAATGCAAGGCAGAGGTGGACTAATTGGAGAGTCTCAGAAGAAGAGCAATGGAAGCGACTAGAGGTCCAGAAAATGTGTACAGGAAAGAAGATCTGAAAACTCTGGCACCTTCACAGAAAACAATTCTTGGGAAGGCAATTTTAAGACTTTAAATGTGTAAAAGCTTGTCACACACCGGGTTCTTGCATGTTAGAAAGTTCAAACAATGATGGGTTTAACTTGCAGCAAGATGGATGCAGGTCAGACATTAGAGAAAAACATTTATATTAATTAAGATAGTGAAGCACTGCAATGGAGCCTGGGAAACCTACGGAATCTGGAATCTCCATCACCGGATGTTTTTAAGAACAGCCTAGAAAAAAAATTCTGCTGAGAATGACATAAATATAACCGATCCTAGTGAAGGGGGACTTCTTGAGGCTCCTTCCAGCCCTATTTTTCTAAATGCCAAATGTCCTCCTATGTTTTAAGGCCTCAAACCACCAGAGTATATAAACATATAAGTAATTCCATTGACTTCAAAGCAAGTACACATGGAATTTAAGGATACATTTAAGTAATTTGCCAGATCAGTGCAGCCAAAGGAAGTATTTTGCAAAAGTGACTGTATTTGTTTAAACTGCCCTAGACATATATCTGCATTACATTTAAAATGTGGTTTCCTGGATTTCAGTGACTGTCTATAGAAGAACATTACGGTTTTGTGCTACAGCCTTCTAAACAATTGCTTATTAGCATGAACCTTAGAATACAGTGCCTGTATTCACTGAGGCTGGCGGAGGGGGAGTAGGTAAGAAAGAAAAAAAAACAGGCAAAAAAGGTCCAAATGGGGAAATAACATGTTAAGAACGGCAGTATTTTTTACTCACATCAGCACTTTTGTTTTTGTAAGCCAGGCTGCATACAGACAGTTTCAATATGCAGTATTGATAATGTTGAGGACACTAGATTATAAACATGTACAGAAAAGTGGAAAGCTTCTTCTAACTGTCTCCCACACCTCCTTCCATATGTTATTACCAAATGTTTTGTTGTATGCCAATTTTCAGCAGATATCATTGGAACCAACATTTATTTAGTATACAATTCAGTAAGATATGAAGATTTGCTACAGATCAGTATCCTCCTCTGTCTCTACCATAGTTCTACCATTTTTCTTGAGGGAGGAGGGGAGAGAAGTCTTACACATCAGGTCCAAACAACATCAACTGCCATTTCATCATGAAGGATAAATATGGTTTTATGCTACTTCATTTGACCACTGCATTGGCGTTGAGACTGGCACACACGTTACAGAAGACTGAAGGACACTTTGGTATGCTGGTAGCCTTAAGAACTCGTTGAGCATGAAAAACACATTAGAGACTGAGCTTTTCCCTTGCCCTATCTGTGTAGGAGCTGTTACTATTTATTTTGTCATTGATTTACACAATAAGTCCTCCTATAAAGACAAGGTGCACACATTATAAAACACGTAAAATTATATATACCTCCATCTTTCTCAGAACTGGAAAGAAATTACAACCCCTAGCAACAACACATCCCTTCCTAAGCAAACACCTGATTAAAGCCAAGGTACTTCTCTGATCTCTGGAGCCCTGGGCACACCAGCTCTCTTGGATGGGGAGAGAGGTCGATTTGAGAGCATGGGATCCTATAAATACACACGAACAAGGAATACCTCCAACATCATCTCCCTCAGCAGGTTAAACTCCTGAATACTTTTAGCACCAGGAACACCAACATGCTGCTCCAGATTTGTAAGGATATCTCACAGCCAAAATCCACATCACCCAACACTGTGACAGAAAAATGTAAAACCTGGGACTGTATCTGGAAAGAGGCAGGCAGCCACCAGGGTTGCTGAAATACTGCTCGTGTGCGTAGAGAAAGCACCGTAAAAACAGAAAAATCAATGCGTTTCTGAAGTTTTCTTCAGGCACAGGTCAACACAAGTTTCCCAGGAAACCATGAATTCTCACAAAGGTGGGAAGAAGCTCAACTGCTGCAAAGAACAACAAACTGATCCAGGCACAAATGGAGAGCAAAGGAAACAGGATGCAGGGAAAACACCTGCCTGCATCCACCTCTGCCAGGTCCCATGCTCTTCTCTGGTTCCTTCTACTCCGTCTACCAGCAGCTTCGACTTGGCTTCTCAATCCTCAGCAGGGGAAAACAAACAAACACACCCCCCCACACACCAAACCCAACCTTCACCACTTTTTGGTCAGGTTTATCTTTATCTGAATGCTCTGCCTGTGAAAAATGCAGCCCCAAGCAGAATGCCTTCTGCCATTCATCCTCCCTTTAAGAGAGCTAGCAAACGCTTAAAGACAATAGCCTGCCTTGTGCTCATGCCCTGACGTAAGAATTTTTTGTTTCCTTCTAGAAATGATTAATTTCAAGGCATTTAAGGGTTTGCTATCCATTTTGGAGCAGTGTACTTTTAACATATTTTATTATTATGACTTATAGTTGAGATGCAGAAACAGAACAGCCCACAGAGCTATGATTTAAATCCACTGATACTTCACATTTCACACAGCTAATACAATCTTTTGACCTACCAATCCAAATAATGCTTAAAAGCTTGAATGGCAAGAGGCTGTCTGCTCAGGGCTGCTTATACAGAAAGTCCCTGTATAAATCACAATATCACAGAAGTCACAAAAACTGTGAATTTTGGTGTCAGCTGTGAAAATATTCCATCTGGTTTCTGTCTTGTAGAAAAATGTTTAAAATCTGTCCAAGTACAGGAAGTTTATTTTTGCTTCATCAGTGCAGCAGAAGTAAGCAGTGTAAGACTGGTGAATAGTGCCTCAGAGCCCTGCTATTGCTCCAGGTGCTTGCGAGGTTTCCAAAACAACATTTCAGGTTTCATTCAGACATCCAACTGCAGGACTATTTAATTTCATGCCCTTATTAAAAGCTGGCAATAGTTAACTCTTGAAAATATAACAAAAGCAATAATGGGCTGCATAACATCAATTAGCTGAAGCTGACTTTGACAACATAATTATTTTTTTTTGGGGGGGGGGGGGTGAAATAAATCTACATCAATATGCATTTGCTTCCCCCACGTGTTAGGTCCCTACTATTAGTAAGCCACTAGTAAAGCCAGTCAATCCACCTGAACATCTACTTGCAGATTTAGTTTAAGCAGCCAATTGCAGAAGCCTGGGGCTCTGACTCTTTTTATCTAGCTCTTGACAGGGACTGATTTTATGCTTTCACTTTATTTCTCTTTTTCATTTAGGTCATTTATCTATTTAATGAAAACTGTATAGAAAAATTATAATAAAAAATTACAAAAGAGATATATTACTTTTTAAATTCCCATCACTATCATTACCCCATCCCAGTCAATGTGACATTCAGGAGAGAGCCCAATATTCATTTCATTTATACTGTGTTACCTCCCTGAGATTCCTGACATCTGGAATCTCTACACTGTATAACATAAGAAGTAGACCCAGTATAAAAGGAGAGCAAGAAGCCAACATGAGGAGGAAAAAAACCCAGTGCTGCAAGAGAAATTCAAGATTTCCAGGGACTAGGCTTTTCAAAGGTGCTTGGAATAGACTCAGAGCTATTTTCAAAGGAGCTGAAAAAAGACCAATACCCAACAGGATTGGGCTTGCTTACCCCCTTTCAGTTCCCCTCCACAGAGAGCCTCCCCTCCTCTGGCACCTCCAACAAAGGCTTTAAGCATGTGGTCAGGTGGAAAGGTCATTTCATAGCTCACAGGGGTGGCAGTTTGACTGGAAGAGCTTGATAGACCCTTCCATGCCAAACAGTTGGGAGGGTACTCTTCAGGATCAAAAGGAACTTTTGAATGATTTGATAATTAAAAATGGAATGACCTAGGTAAGTCTTGCCAGTCTTGAGTTCCTGTATCATTTAAACAAAGTATAAACTCCCTTCTCTTCAACCTGAAAAGCCTCCTCCCACAGGAAAAGATCATTGTTACATATATTTTAAACCACAGGTAGAGGTGCTACTACTGCAGCTTGTTACAGCAGATCTCTCCTGTTTCCAACCCTCTGTCATCTGGCAGGCTTTTTCCACATCTCCACCCACTCCAGCAGGTGCTTTGTTCTCCAGGGCATTGTCTTTGCAGAGGGCAAAGAGTGGATGGCGTAGGCAGGAGGCACCAACCACAGTTGCTTTTCTTTCCCAGGTGGCTCCCAGGTTTCTTCCCTTTCCCTACTGCATTTTGTGTACAGGGGGAACAAGGGTAAAGAGGCCTTTTAAAGCTAGCAGGGAACTGCCATGGTGATTTCAAGATGGAGCAGGCAATTGCTATTTTTGATTGTGTTAACCCAGGCGTAATTATGTAATTATCCACAAAAATTTAGTCAGAGTTTTGCATATCTAAATCATTAACTTTAACAATTGACAGGCTGCTTTGATTAGTATTTTCACAGACTAGCATAGCATATATTTGTCAGCTTTCCTATGATTAGTTGTAATTTGGAATTTGTTTATGCAAAATGTTTTTATTGCTTGTTTGGGGGGGAGGGGGGGGGGGNGTTTATCCTGTCAGGAGATCCTACAGAACTTACCAGGGTTGCTATAAATGTATTTTTGCTTTGCTTTAATGTCACTGATTTGGTGAAATGATACAGCAAGTGTTATCTTGTGATTGTTAATGGGGACATGAACTCTGGGTGAGCACCTTTTGCTATGCGATGTCTTTGATTTTTAGATCAAAATTTAAGTAAATGAATTCAGAAGCACCTAGTACTTCTATGCAACACTGTATTTTAAGTCTATTGCTTTCCAAAAACAATACAGATGCACCATGCAATCAGTGTAAACATTTTAAAATGCTGCTTGTGTCAAATACTGTAACACCAGCTCAGTCTTTTCATTCAGCATTGTAATCGATATCATAATTTAAGATGCAGCTTATTAGGCTAAGCAATAATAAATTATTCCATCCTGCACCTGCTAGTGGATCAGTTCCTGCATTAAGCTCTCTGAAAGAGAAATCTGAAAGCCACAGCGTTCATCCTTCACAAAACAAGCCCCTCATGAAGCAGAATTGTGTTGACACAAGGTACCACAATGACTTCAAAGTCCTGTGGTGTAGAGTCAGGTGATTCCTATGTTACCCAATGGAGGTGGAGCACCTGAAAGGTTTTCACTTTCTCACTCTGCTTCTCCAGTGAAGGTCATGTGTGGCACGAGGCATCTTAAAACAATGCATACGCTACCTCTTTTTACTGGATTAGTGCCACCATTTTTCAGTGGCTGGTGGCACAGCTTTTTCTCTGCTTGGCAGGGAATTCAGGTAAGATCACAGTTCTTGTCTTGCAGCACCATTACAACGTCCAAGTCTTGAAGCACGATTAGCACTATTAGTCTTTGTGTTACCCTCTTTTGTACAAATCATTAAAAAAATTGGATAAACTCACTGCTTTTGCTGAAAATTCTCCCATTGAACAGCCTCAACCTGACTAGTTCATCAACACTCACATGACTTCTGGGAGGAGCAAGGGAAGCATACTTTGATTTCATAACCAATAACAGATTGTGACTTATGATTTCATCTGCCCCATGGTTGCTGCAGTTTGGTAATTGCACTTAAAACTTGCCCACTTCCTACATGATCCTCAGGGACCACTGCAATGGGAACAGGATAAATCCCAGCTTCGTAGATCCCACATATGTCTAATAACCTTACCTAGTTAGGCTTCAGTTTTGTCCATCAGAAGGGGAGGTCTGCTTCAGAGACTCATTAACAATTAATGTGAAAGACACATTAGATGGATAATTATTTTTTTAAAAATCCTAAATCATTTAATACATATATAAATAAATACCATTCTCTCATTAGTGGATTATCTAAGCCCCATCATTCACCACTCTCTGCTCAGGCACCTGATGCTTGGTTTTAAAATCTTCCTTCCTAGGTGTAGCTGACTGCTGGCATATTCACTGCACCAGCTCTCCAAAGGCTGGCTTGCTGCTTGGAATTCACGGGGAGCAGCCCCGTCTGTCTTTGTAGGAATTTTGGCTGCACGACTGAGTACATGAAAATCAGGGAAGCCAGAAGAAAAGAATGATCTGTTACCTGAGTTTCTTTCACCATTTGAAATCTGCTGAAAGAGCGACATCTTTGTAGCACAAGCTGTTGGCATCTCCTCTCTCCAGAGCATATCATCAGTCCCAAGCTTGCAATCTTTTATTCTTTTAATTTTAATTGGTAGCTCCTGCTTAGAAACCAGTTGGGAATTGAATTGCCTGTGTGTTCCCCATGCTCCAGAGCAACTGCCTGTATATTCTGCATGCCTCCAAGCAGTTGCCAGCCTGCTCCTTGTGCTTCCTAGTAAATGCCAGTAATCTGTGCACTGGTGTGTAAAACTTCCTGTACTAGATTACGTCAGGAAGAACAGCACAAAATGGGTATGCTGCTATTTTCACCTTACTTTAGTATATATGCTGTGTCCCAGCCTTCAGACTCAGCACTGTGAGAACAACTCAGCTGGGGGTGAGAGAGGGGAGGTGTCTTTAGAGGCCCTGGATTTACACCAGTTTACGGACAGCCCCAAGGAATACCCTGGAATTCTTGTACCACCCAGATCTACACCTCACCTGCCCATCCTGCTAAGGATGACCTCTGCACCACTATCATCCTTACAACATCTCACAGAAGTTTTGCTGCTGCAGGTTTGCAGTTTCCCCATGAGGCTGAATAGGTCCCGTGTTCTGCTGGGAGGAGAACAGCACAGATCACGCCTTCTCTTTCAGCCAGGTAAAGGCAAAAGTAGGCTAGGCTGGGTGGCAGTGATGGACAGAAGCCATTAATTAGAGAGCTCATCTGTCCCTTTTAGAGCCACTTGTTCATAGACTCCATTTCAAATCCAGTTCTTCCTTTCACATTAAATGGGATGAGTTAGCGCAAGAGAGAAACAGGTATAGGAAGGAAGGACAGGAAACCTGACTCTTACATAACGTGTTCTCCCTACCAGCACAACCTCCAAGCAAATGAAAGGAAGATAGCAGTGACTCACTTCCTCCAAGATTAGACCAAGAGGGAAGAAAACATTACTCTCCAAATCACCAATCTGTGCAGAGCTCCTGTCAAAGAAAAGCTCCCATTACCCATCACTCTGGACTGAGCTTACAGGCTGGGCAAGCCATGCAGAATCGAGAGGGTATTTCTAACGTTTGTTTATCAGGAGCTGCAGTTGTTCACAGAAACCAAAGTATAACAAACTGTGCAAGTGCCTGCTCAGAGACTGACCACCAGGCAGGAGTCTCTTTATCAGGCACTTTTCAATCCCAAATCAGAAAAGTTGCCAGAGCTCTTCACCTTTTATCAGCGTCATGGGGATGCTTTTGTCTTCTCACTCCTTTGCATCCTTCTCTACACGGTATGTTTTTCTGTGACGACTCCCAACAGCTTATCCTTTCAGTGGAGAAGGGAAGAGCTATGGATGTCATCTACCTGGACTTCTGTAAGCCTTTGAAACAGTACCCCACAACATCCTTCTCTTTACATTGGAGAAATATGGATTTGATGGGTGGACTATTTGGTGGATAAATAATTGGCTGGATGGTCACATCCAGAGAGTGGTAGCCAACAGCTCCATGTCTGGATGGATATCAGTGACAAGTGGTGACCCTCTGGGATCAGTGCTGTTTAATATCTTCATCAACCTCATGGACAGTGGGATCGGGCGCACCCTCAGCAAGTTTGCAGATGACACCAAGCTGAGTGGTGCAGTTCAGGGAAGGGATGCCATCCAGAAGGATCTGGACAAGCTCAAGAAATGCGCCTGTGTAAACCTAATGAGGTTCAACAAGGCCAAGTACAAGGTCCTGCACCTGGGTCACGGCAATCCCTGGTATCAATAAAGGCTGGGGGATGAAGGGAATGAGAGCAGCCCTGCAGAGAAGGACTTGGGGGTGTTGGCGAATGAAAAGCTGGACGCAAGCCAAGAATATGCACTTGCAGCCCAGAAGGCCAACTATATCCTGGGCTGCATCAAAAGAAGCATGACCAACAGGTTGAGGGAAGTGATTTTGCCCTACTCTGCGCTGGTGAAACCTCGCCTGCAGTACTGTGTCCAGTTCTGGAGCCCTTAGCACAAGACAGACATGGAACTCTTGGAGCAGATCCAGAGGAAGGCCATGAAAACGATCAGAGGGCTAGAACAGCTCTCCTACGAGGACAGGCTGAGAGAGTTTGGGTTGCTTATCCTGGAGAAAAGGCAGCTCTGGGGAAACCTTAGAGTGGCCTTTTGATACTTAAAGGGGGCCTATAAGAAAGATGGAGAGGGACTTTTTAATAGGGCCTGTAGCAACAGGACAAGGAGTAATGTTTTTGAACTAAAAGAGGGTAGATTTAGACTAGAAATAAGGAAGAAATTTTTTACAATGAGGGTTGTGAAACACTTGAACAGGTTGCCCAGAGAGGTGGTAGCTGCCCCCTCCCTGGAAATGTTCAAGGTCAAGTTGGATGGGGCTCTGAGCAACCTGGTCTAGTTGAAGATGTCCCTACTCATTGCAGGGGGTGTTGGACTACATAACCTTTAAGGGTCAATTCCAACACAAACCATTCTGTGTTTCACTCCTCATCTCCCATCCTTCTCCCTCAAGGACCAACCCCATTACATCATAGTTCATATTTTCCTTTATCAAACAGCTCCAATGGGCTATCTATATTTAAACCTTAATACCTTTGTATTGTCATAAAAAGATATCCTGGTCAGGCAGTAAATCTCAACTCTTACTATAACCTGAACCTTCTGGAGCCAGGATCTGCATACCCATCTAAGTTTGATGAGGTTTATTCTTTGGGAGATTCCAAATTATTAAGGAAGAGATTTTCAGCAGCACCTCATAAACTGCTATTTCCAGTGCAGGTCCAAATGCTCTCCCTTGAAACAGTTTGGCACCAGGGGGCTTGGTTTAGGTTCAATAGCATATAAAGATGGTAATTCCTCACTCTGTATTGAATAACACAGTAGTCCCTTGAACAGGCTGGCATGGGTTAAGTGAATTACAGCTACTTTACCACCCGGAATCCTTCCTTTTACAGAGTGGGGAGCTATTTCATCCTGCTCTGCAGAGCTTGCTACCTCCCTGCATTCATCAGGAGGAGGCTCCTTTCATTTCCTGCCGCTTCATCCCCATTTGCTCGCAGGAGAAAGGCATCTGGCACTTCTCTAGGTATGCTCTGTAATGTTGCTGCTTTTCCTCCCTGTAACATGAGCACAAGGCTTGCTGAGAAGGAGGCATGGTACAAAAACAGACTTAATTCTCCTTCACCCATCTGCTTACCCAAGTAAAGATTAAGACTGCCTGTCCTGTTAGGCTTAATTTTAGCATGACTAGGACAGCCCCTGTAATAAATTACAAGCTTCCTCTTCATTTTTGTGTGCTGTATTGCACACTAAAATAATTATAATTTAACACCCTTTTTTAGTCATCTTTTTTAAAGGAAAACATTTATCAGCTTCTTACTCCCATTTCCTCCTGCCTGATCCCCAAATTCCTGTTCAATTACACTGAAGTAGAGTTAAAAATGTAACGCAAGGCACCTTCACAAGAGGTCCTGAGATGGACCAGTATAGTCCAAAACATCATTCTGGCAAGAGTGTTGTTCAGTAGCTGTCTAAGCAGTTTCCATCAGTGGGAGTGTTTAGATGTATCTGAAGGAGAATGTGACCTCTAAAAAGAGGCATATGCCCATTTCTGTGTGAAACATACACTACACCCTATGAGCACAAAAAGGTAAACTAAACTCTGGACCACTGGAACTCCCAAACAGTGAGGGAGTTAACTCAGCATTGCCAGTCAAGCCACTCACACTGGGCTTTGAACCTTTCCTCCTAAGAACCACAGATGAAACTCATCCCATTTCTAAAGCACTGACAGAACTCTCTTTTCTATTCCAGACACTTAAAAGGAATTGTGTTTTCTCTTCCATGAGATTTGGGAAAGTAGGGATATGTCTTTTCTTGCCAGCAGAAAAAGTGAGGGCTGTCAAGACACCTAAATCTGATCATCTTCGCTGAACCAGCAGGGCAGAGGTTTGTTGGATGGCTGTGGTAACACTGTATAAAAACCACATCAAGAGGAGTCATTTAAACTCATGTAAATCATGTTCACTGACGTAGAACCACATCCATCACTCCTAAATGATATGCCAATCCAAAAAGTGGAGCACCAGATCCTTCCATCGTGCTTGAAATGATTACTAACCTACCCTCTTGGCATCTTCAGGAAGTTACGTATCTCTCGGTTTAAGAGGGGTCACAGAACATGACTCATTGATATTAAGCAGAACTCACCACAGGACAGCAGTGGCAGTGTTTGCAATGTTGTTCAAATGTTCCTCACTTGACAGTGCCCTTCATTTATAGTTAATGATAATGTGACAGCCTATTCTCCTGGCATACCATCTAACCACACACAAAATTCTGCATGTGCCTCAGACTGGAATCCTATTTTTATCAGAATAGACATGTGCACTGAGGCTTTAACCAACAGTTGAGACAGGGTTTTAGCATGAGATTTTCAAACCTGTCTCAGGTATTTAGAAGCACAAATTGCAGTGAAAGACTAATTGAACTGTGCTTCTAAATCCCCCAGGTGCTACTGAAAATCTCTTCCTTAATAACTCGGAATCTCCCAAAGAATAAACTTCTTCGAACTTAGATGGGTATGCAGATCCTAGGGTTCAGATTTTGAAAAACGCTCTGTACTGGCATAACTCCCATTGACTTCAGTGGGAACAGAATTAAGTTGACATTGAGCCTGTTTCAAAATTCCCCTCCAGGTATGTTTTCTTCATTTGAATAATCTGTTAACTGCTGAGATTGCTTTTTGATTTATCAGTATAAAGAATTTTACAGGAGTTTTCCTCCTTAATTTTTGATGAAACAAGACACGAAAAAACTGTAGTGTCCTGTCACAAAACCTCTACTTGCTAAACCTACAGAAGGAACTACACTTATTTTCTGTATGTATTTACCATTATTATTATTTGTACTTCAACAGCAATACAGGAACTGAAAGCATAGACATTATTGTGGGAGGTGCTGTGCACAGTCTGTTAAAATATTTGTACGATACACGGGCAAGCTGTCTAACTCAATACTAATAGTCAGACTCTAGAGTAACCCAAGAATCATAATGAATATCCCCAGTAGGTGTAATTATACAGCAGCATTTCAGTTACTACTTCACCTCCTTGCAGATATTTTCAGGAGACAGGGATTTCCTTCAACTCCCCTGAATGTTTTAGTTTACCTTTTAAATTAGCTCTACTTACAAGAATGAAGAAAGATATTTTTTAGTGCTGGTGTATCCCTCACTACAGTTTTGCAGGCTGCACTCTGCTAAGTTGCATGAAACCACAAACTTTTAGGGGCACCAACTGTATTCACTTTCAATTAAAAAACCACATTAGGGCCCAAACTTTGCTTCTGGGACACAGGTTTTGGTTTTAATAATATGAATAAAAGGAAAGAGACAGTAAGGAGAACTCTATTTTGCAACAGCGTCACTGAGGACAAACTCTCCATGCCCCAGATTCCTTGTGAGAAAAAATAGCTACGCTAATACCACCCACAAACACCACAATAACCACTTCTTTGTTCCCACCAAAGATGTAGCAGCAGAATTCTGTAAAAGAAATCACCTGATATGTCAGCTCATTAAATTAGTCAGAATGGGTGAATGGGGAAGAGGAATATACCATTGTAAATGTATGTTAATTAACAAATGCTATAAGAGAGGCATTTAAATGTATGAAAATGAATATTAATGAGATGAAAACACCTGATTATTGTGCATCTAATGGTATTATCCAGAGCATTCAACAGAAAATGCCTAATTGTCATGCATCTAAGGCAACAGTGCAAACCTTCAGACACAAAGATTCAGTGTACATACGGATCATATTATGGCTATCATTACAGACATTGCAAAATATCTACACTGAAACCTGAATCTGGAAGTGTTTAAGTTCAATTTGATTTCTCTAAAAAATGTTAAGATTTAAGCAATTCCTTATATCACTGTTGTACTTCAAAACTGCACGTTTCATAGTGCTGAAAAACTACACTGAAGAGCTTCCATGTTTCTGCATGTACATCTCCATTTTGCAAGAGCAGAATTAGCAATGGTGGGCTGCAAACTGGCCTGGAACGGAACACTGAGGAATTTTTCATGAAATTGCATGAAGCAAAACTCAATCTGCATGAAATTCCTTCCTATGCAGAGGGCTACCAAAGGAGAATCCCGAGTTAAAAACAGTATAGATTCCTGGAATTAAAGACTGCCTCATAATACATATGCATTAGGAAGCTGAAACAAAATTACACAGGCCACTTGAATTCTATTATTTTCTAATTACTCAGTGGTTGGCTTTACAACCTTAATGTTCTTTTAATGTAAGTTTTTCAAGGTTGTTTTTTTTTTTTTAAATGTAATTGCAGATAGAGAGCCAATCTCTTGACCCTAGCTAGAAGGACAGAGGGAGCTTTGCTTTATAGAGAAATTCCAAAGTGGCCCAGCTATGCACACATTACCTGCCTGAGGCTCTAGGGCATATGCTGGGGACACGTCCAGAGAAGGATTTATTTTAATGACTACTCTCTGCATGGTATTTGCAGTCCCAACAAGACTAATATCATTCACACATACGATCAATGAAGTCTTAATCCTACCATCAAAGCAATTAATGAAAATAGAGCACATTAACTTAGTATTGGAGCCAGAATTGATACCTGAAAGACACCTCTCTTCTCTCTCAAAACTGAGTTATTAATATATATAAGTACCAATGTGACAAGCACCTTAGATATACCTTGACATATATATTTATTGCCACTCAAAATGACATCGTATTTTGCAAAAATCATATCTTATCCATGCTTCTAATTTTCTTATGAGACTGTTGTATGGAGCTGTAAGAAAAATGTTCATGAAACAGAGACATTATTCTAGTGGATTTACCTTATGCACTAAGCTTTTTATCCTATCAGAGAAAGAAATTAAGTTAGTTTATATGATTTACTTTTAATAAATCCATGCTGCCATCTATTTACCGCCCATGCCGCTGTACTTGCTTCCAAACTGATTGCTTTACTAATAACACCAACAATGTGCTGCTTGGTACTGAATTCAAGTTAAACGTACTGGTTTGAAATCCCCAGATTTTCTCCCTTTCCCATATGCAGGTTATCTGCTGTTCACCTCAACAAACGTAACCATTCAAGTAGCAGCAGCAGCAGTGTATTTTACATTACTGAACGTGTAAAGGTTTTTGGAAGGATTTTCCAAACCCACACGTACAAACCACCAAAGCACTTCTGCTACCACAATTAGCAGAGGGCAGAACAATCTGTCAGCAGTATTTTTCACTGCCTGGGATACACTTAGAATTTATAACATAGAAGAAAAGTTTTCCAGCAGCTACATACTCTTGAGTTAACCACCCCTAAGTTAGGATCGCTACAGGGAGGGAAGCTGCTGTAGTGTCATGGTTAAGCTACACAGGGAAATCACATCATCATCTGTGCTGCTAGCTCTCTTCTTCCTCAGGCCAACACCAAACTCAGCAACATCTCCTCAGCATACCTTCATCTTTTGTTCTTCAGCTCTTTGCTCCTCTCCGTCTCAAATTAGCCAAGGGGGAGCACACCACTGAGAGAGAGAGCTCAGCAAGCTGCCCCCAACAGGAACTCTCTTCCTCAGGAACTCTCTTCAAACTGATCAGCTCCTTGTTACTTCTCTCCAACTGATTGGGTTCCTGGTTAATGTATCTCTAGCCTCACCCACCACCCCAACCACAGTCACCGGGGGGGGGAAGGCAGGGCCTCACACATGTGGGCCAGGTTCTGCCTCTTAGGCCTCAGGGAACCACTTGGGGAACAAAACACACTGCTGGGTTGTGACTCATCCATAGGTCAATTCCAACTAGGAGCCCATAGCCCAGGCCCCAGCACTTCAGCATCTGGTGTGCGGTATTAACCCAAGTTTTTGCCTATACTCTCCAACTGTGCAGACTATCTCAGTAAAAGGCACCAGCGTGCTTCAGTTAAACCAGCCCAAGTTGAAAATATGAGTAGTACTGTATTTACTTGCAAGTAGCTACACTCCTTGTTATTTTTCTCTCTCATGTTTTTTGGAATCTATAGCAATAAATTGTATCAATATGAGTTGTGGAGTCTCACGGTGCATTTTGTACATGTGACTTTTTTGCAAGCAACTAGAGAACCCTACAGCATGGGTAAGTCCTTTAAAAACACCATAAGCAAATCTCTGCATTTAGTAGACTGTAAAATCTGTATATCACATGGGACAGAGACAGTTGCCCTCAAAAGGATAAGCAACTACATCAATTCTGCCAAAACTAAAATTTTGGGTGCAGGGAAACAATCAGACACAGGAAGCAGTCCTGCATGTTGGTTAGTGTCTCAATCTGAATGAAAGCCAGTCATAAACAGTGGTAGCTCAGATTTTACAGAAGACATTTGGTCCCTCGTTCCCCAAAAGAAAGCAAAAAACCATAAAACCACATCTCCTATGGAAAAATATCATGTAAATTCAATCTGACAAAAAGAGAAATATATTTGTAAATGTCCAACTGACAAAAAAAAAATAAATTATCCCCTTTTCAGAAGGCTTCCATAGTTGATATTAAACTACTAAGCAGAAGAGCTGAAGATATTGATAGCCAGTAATGCAAACGAGATTGCAGTTAATTGTTAACATCTCCAGGGCTATGCTTCCTACGTCCCTGCACAGATGATGAATAAAATTATTTACCTATTCAAGTAATGAGAGCTATGCATTTTGATATCCACATACACTGTAACTCAGATCTCCTCTGAGATCCCTACCTGTAATTAGGAACAGATGTAGGATCTTGTTCCTGAATTGATAAAAACAAATTTCAGCCCTCCTATGATATATGGCTTAGTGACACAGCTAATAGGAAGAATACTCTGCAGAAGGATGGCTCTTCAGGTACTGGACCTGATCAGCTCCCCCTTGCACAAGAACCCTATTACTCTAGATATTTCTCAGTGCTTTTCCATCACTGGTTTGGGACACTCACTAAAACATACACAGGTAACACAGCAAGAGCAGAGCAAGAAAGTGACAAGCAGTGTTTATCTGGCTTCACCTTGGATGAAGAAAACCACAGATCTGTTCCATTCAAAACCACAGTAATTCTCTAATATGTACAGACTCCTGCACAGTGGAGTCATTTAAAATTAAGTATACACAACATTATATGCTTTCAGCAACAATACTCACAGCTCAGAACATGCAGCTGGGGAACACTCTTCAAATTATTTCATGGAGGAAACTCAAAATGACATTCAGTATAACATTTTAATTTTATTCTCCAAACGTCACACTACTGCAGGAAAACATGCCCACCGCAAACGTTTCATGTACTGAATGTAGCCATATTTCTTACTTTTTATTAGCTGGCTGAAATAACCCAAGGAGAATAGGTACCTGCCCATTTTCTTGCTTTAAATGGCCCAGGTACCAATACCAAAGGCCAGCATTGAATGTTCTAGAGGGAATTTGCCATCTAAAGATACTGCAGGCTGACCCTTCAGCAGTCAGATGCATCGCTTGGACTACCCCCTATGTGCCAGCCCTGCTGGATACTCCAACAGCCACAGGAAGAAACTGAGGATCTCTGGCAGGCCCAACCCATTCACAGCACTAGGCCTGAAGAGGTTCAAAGGAGTCGCTGTGATCATATTCACCAAGTGAGACAAGTAAAGCTCCTTTCTTTCACATTCCTTCCTTGGCCACAAAATCCCCCTCACTTGATTTACCCTGATCCAGCAGAGCTTTTAATTCCCACTGGGTTTCAGCATAGGCGACTAAAATGATGCCCTGTGAAAAAACAGAGGAGCTGCAACCCCTCAGGCCTATAGAAGAGAGACAGAAATTTGTATTTACTGAGGTCATTTCAGTACAAGAAAGTTTCACCAGTTTCATTTAAATCTGACTGAAACAATTCAAGTTAAACTGATGTGAATGCCTTCATACATCTTTATTTAAAGACGTTAAATGGGTATTTACTTGATTTCAAACCTAATCCAAATCTAAAAGAAGCGACCAGATGAAATAAGACTGTCCATGTCACATTTTGCATTGGTTTAACTAAGCAGGTTTACCAGTAATCTTAGTGCAACTCCCTCATGTATACAAGGTCTGAAAATACATTCACTCTCCAGCATTACCCTGCTTCATGCCAGGAGAATTTGCAACTCGAATGGGCTCAGGGGAACCTCAATGCCTAGAAATAAAAGAATTGGGGAGGGAATCATAGCTGCTGTGCTCATGGGCCCTCCATGGACACTGCCTAAATTAGGGTAATTAATATAGGGGAATGTGCCTGTGCTCCTCAGTAGTTTATAAATGTTACAAAAAGAGGAATGTTTTATATGTCCCCTGACGGGTTTTAAATGTTAATAAATGATGTGCAAGGAGGTATTTTACATCTCTCCATTTAACAGTGAGCTGACAGCTGCAATTATAAGCCAGTCTCTGACCCCAGCAATCCTTCCAGAAACCTCAGGAGTAAATGGAGTAACTTTCTTCCAGAATAACAAAGTGCATCAGGATGTTGGCTCAGCAATTAGATATCCAGACATAGAACCAAGGTGAGACATTTCTGACACCTGGGATTGCCCTCTCACTGCAGTATGCATTTGCAAGTCACTGGCACTTGCTTACCTTGTCACCACAGATCCACTGCTATTTCTCCAGTGGTAGCAACAGTTCATCTTACAGGTACAGGAGAATGAATGGAGCAACCAGCCAATTACTCGCTATGTCGCTCCTCTGCTGCAGACTGGAAAATGAACTGGTTTGTAGCTGAACTGGTTTTTATACATGACTGCACCTGGCACATCCAGGGCAGGAGAGGTAGAACAGGGGTATCACATGTGTCACTGCATGCACTTTCACTCTGCTTTTGGTCAAAAAATCTATTGCCACTGAATCATTGCAGTATCCTCTCTGGTACCATGTTTCTGTGCCTGCACACCTACCTTCACAGAGCCCCACTTGTTTTTAGTAAGCCCTAGCTACTACTCTTCCCTTCTGTTCTGCCCAACCCTCACCTGTAGAACAGAGCCTCTAAGAAGTTTAAAGAAGCATGAAGCAGTATTTTAGTTAGGTATGTTTCAGTTGCAAAGTAACAGCAGAGGGAGGAAAACCTCCACTTTGTGTCAAGGCCCTAAATCTGCTCCCGACATCATATTCTGGTACACCTGTCTATTTTCACCTTCTCCTTTCTCTTATCTGAAAACAACCTTTGGTCTTGATCTTTAAACCAGCTGTGTTCACTGCTGTTAGCTTGCACATTCATTGGTCCTATTAACCATTGAGGCACTGCCTGAGGCAGCACACAGCTGTTTTGAGGCACTTAGTCCATGCTGTATCCATTGTTTCACTCCATAGGAATTGCACCCCACTGATGGCAAAAGGCAACTCAGACACTGAATGAAACCAAGCAGAACTGTGAGTAATGCCTTGCATTTTCACTGCATCATCCCAAAGGCAGGGGAATGGGTTTTACAATTCTATTAACATCCCACAAGGTAGTATTTTTGCCACTGACAATCTCTTCCTTCCTTTTATTTTAGAAGGGCAGATGCCTACAGCTTAATATATCTGATTTTAGAAAAACTATAGTTTTTATTACTTCCCATACCATTTTTTTATTTTTTACATGAAGGGCTGTAAAGTAACTGATTTCTTTCCTCCTCCGCTTTCTAGTGTTGGACAATTTTTTTAGAATTAGAATTTTCTTTCAATTAATGGTTCCACAACCGCACCTCAGCAAAGCCTAGAAGAAATCTTAGGTGGCAAGAGCAAAGTTTTGTTTCAAATTTGGGACAGAATTAGGTTAACATTTTCATGGCATTCATGCTGTATCCAATTACAACCAAACACTATTTGACATCTTTCATTTATATATTCCTTCTGTTTCACACAAAGACTTCTCAGCCGTGACTTAGGAACAGGTCTTGTTTACTCTGTTAAAGTCCAGGTGTTTAGTACAGAACTTCTGGGACTGAGTTATAGCTTTCCTTCAACTCCTGTCTTTCTTTGGTTACGCATTTCCTCTGGTTTGCATTAACTTACATATAAATGTTTGTGAGCATCCTTTAATTCTTCAGAACTTTACTGTTACTGATCACAGCTGGGTTTCCAGAGCTTTTGAACAACAGGGACCACTTGTTAATATACAGTTTGTTTTAGGCATCATATTCATCTCATTCTCGATGGCGTATGTCAAACATATTCATATTAAGTCAAATAATATTGCTGTGGCTACTACAGCCATTATTTACAATGAAGCATTACAGTAGGTTATTATATTTGTCTGTCTGGTTATTATAATTGCCTGTTAATTAAATATGATTAATAAAAAGGGGGTAGAAGCAGCATTACCGTATGTTTAGTCACATCTGCATGGAACAATGGCTATAGGTACCGAAACTTGGCTTGAGAGCTGACAGCCACAAGCCTGTGGCAGAAGACTTCCAACAGGAGACACCAGAGCTTGGGAAGAGCCAGGTACTGGAAGGTGTGGCAGCAGGAGGGATACCTGCCTGACCCTGGTGCCCTCCAAAGCCAAATCCCATAGGTGCTGGAGGTCACCCCCTCACAGGATACCTCACTCAACCTAACCTCTGAGAAGCAGCACTTGCAGCCTCTGCTACCTTCACACTTCTAATTCAAGGTGGGGGAAAAGGATAGTGTGCATACTTCCTTGAAAGTCTGCCAGTCCCTGCAGCTAGGAGATGAGGTAATATGATAAGGAAGGCCAACAGCAGTTCAACAGAGAGAGCTAGATCTTCTTAGCCCTCGTTATTGTGCAGACCCATCTAACCAGCTCCTTTTCTACTGTCAGCTACAGCCAATATTCAAGACCAAAAACATCCCTTCTCAGTCACAATCTATTTTTTATATTGCAGCACCTCAGTGACATTCACAGGATACATCCTAGAAGTGTCTCGCTCCTGCACAATCAAATTAAAGTCATTCAGCAATGGCTCATTTGCTGAAACGTATAAACATTGTACCTGTCTTGTATCTGAAAGAGTGGTATTTTTCTACAGGGAAAAGTTATTTGCCATGGACCTGACCGATTTGACAATTTATCTGTTTGTCAATACCCCACAATTCTTTCACATTTACAAAATACAGCAATGATACTGTAGTGGGTCTGTCTGAGCTGATTTTCCCCATACAGCCCTCATGCAGCCCTAGGACCCAGAGAGTGTTGATAACACACACCCTTGTTNTTACCACCTTATGGGCTGCTGGGAGGCATAACTTGTTAGTCCTTCTGAAGCGCTCAGAGATCCTCCAAAGAATGCAATCTGGAAACAAAATTATCATTAGTACATGTTGGGGGTTTACTATATTCACCTCTGTTATCCAATACACACATGACTGGTTTTGGGGTTTGAAGTTTGCTCTTGTGTGTATGTATGAGAACGAAAACTCACCACATTTTGGTATACCTCAGCAGTACCAGGAATTGCATCACTCTTACCAGTATTTCTGGTTTTATATTCTTTTCTCTAAACAATAGCTAAGAATTCCATTTAAAAATAGAAGCCTCACTAGGCAAAGTAAGTTTGTGGACTTGTCAAACCCACAGAAATTATATGATTCCATGCTATGAAAGTGAATTTACACATTCATGAAGCAGTATCAGGCAGTGCTAGACACCTACTGAAGGCAAGTTGAACTGCTGATTTGACACAATGGAAATTTCCATTGGCTACCAAAAGAACCCACAACAACTAAGATCACTAGGCACATCATGTACACCTAGGCACACCTAGCACTAGGAGGTACATATAATCCCCAGAAGCAACAGAAATTATAGATTCAAACCTACTTCAAACTAGACAGAGTGCCTTCAAACAAACTGAATGGCTCCTTGTAAAAGTATTCTCAAACTTTGCTCACCCATGAAGGTGAGCATATTTCAATTCAGGAGTGATGATTTCCACATCTGCCACAAGACTCCAGTATGACCCCAAGCCAACACCAGATAAGAGATTTTCTGGCATCCAAACCACAGGTAGGGAGCTTGCATCCATCACCTGGAGGCTGCCACTCCTATCTGCAGCTTTGAAAAACTCCTTTTGATCCCTCTCTTCCCTTGTAAAATGGGGGTGACATTTTCTCTCCTTCCCTCTTTGCTGACTGCTTAGTCTGAGAATTCTTGTGGATTGTGCCTGTCTCTCCTACCATACGTAAATGGGGTGCTTAATACAGTTGGCCACTGATCTTAGCCCCTCTACACACGAAGGGAAACCAAGCACAGTGATGACACCTCCACTGTGGCAACTGTCTATCTACATGCTGCTCACACAGACAGAAAAGCAGTCCACTTTCATCCCCCAAATACACAATTTGAAGTGTTTGTCTCCATTGAACAGGCTTGCAAGCTTGAAAAAATGCCATTCCAGGCCTCTATGTTCTTGTCCCTCAGTAATTTCAACACATATATTGACTACAAGGAAATTAGGAGTGGAAGGAGGGGGGCAGTAATTAAGCCCTCTGGCTCTGCAATTTTTGCCAGAAACTTGACTCAAAACAGGTTTTTAGTCCAAGAACTGCGTTCTATTTTTTATCGCATGCTTTATGCAATTCTAGACCTCACCTAGATCAGGAGCGGATGAGTCAAAGCAAACACACGTGTGCACACACAAAGTGCTAGGTGCATTTTTCAGAGAGAGAGAGTTTGCTTTCCCAGTCTTTCTGCATCTGTAAGCAGGAAGGCTAGAAAACCTTGCAAAGAAAGTCTGCTCTCATGAGAATTCCTGCCTCACTCTCTGCAGATTCAGGCAGCAATCTCTAGCTACTGTGCATGGGAATCCCAGTATTTTGGCATAGTTTTAGCATCAGCATCATTAGAAACACTGATTTATTTTAATTGCCACCTTGTACCCTATGCTGCCAAATGCAGTCAGAATGTTAATTCTTTATCAATGTGAACTGTTGACATGGAAACAGATCTGCTGAAATGGAAGCAGTAAGAAAAAAATGTGTTACTTCTCCAAGTTATACTTAGAAGTAGTAAATCTATGTGTGCTACAACAGATTTAAATACTCAATAAACTACACAGAAGAAACAAACAACTATTGGGGTGACAGTCGTTTTAGTTGTTTGCATCATTGACTGCATTTAGAAAATCACCAGTGTTACTATAGCAACCGCTTTTGCTTAAACGTAGTTGTGGACGCATTTTAGGTATGATCTAAATTAACCGAAGATGGAGGAACAAAACTGGGGAGTAACAGCTGGAGAAGGAACTGGCTGCTCCCTACCAGCCCTACCTATCTGCTGCAGGTACTGGTAGGGGCACAGCCAGAGCAGCACGTAGCACTGACACCTTGACCTATCCCCAGCTATGCTCTCAGAGAGGAGCTGGTGGAGCTGACAGGCTGCACCAGGTAGGTTTGAAAGGTAACAGAGACACAAAGCTGCTTATCACCCCCAAACAGCTCCTAGTGCACCTTAGAGCTGCTCATTCTCTCCCTTTGGTCACGAGCTAGGTGGTGGGAAGAGGAGGCAGGTGAGAAAAGGAGCTTGCAAGAGGGGATGGAGGCCCACCCCACAGCTCTGTCAGAGTTTGTGGCTTTCCTCTTTGGGATCTCTCCCAGGGAAGAAAGTGGAGCTGCAGAAAGGCGAGTCTGTAGCACAAGCTTTCTGCCAAAATCTGTGACTTGGAACGGACACTGCCTCACGATTAACTTCACATAGCTAAGAAACCATCCTAAAAGATGCAGTGCAGACCTTTGACCAGCACTACATTTCCACTAGAAAGATTAAATCTCTGTGCTGCTAAAGCTAGTTTTATAGTCATAGGGAATGAGGCCAGAGGGGCCACTGTGATCTGCTGTTCTTAATAGGGATTAAAGGAACCTGCAGTCTCCCACACATCTGCCTCCAACCTGAAAGCGAATGATGGCGAGATGGAGATCACTGAGCAGAAAATGGAGGGAGAGGTTCCTCTGCCCTCTTGCCAGGTGCCAGGACAAGGGGCAACAGAAGGAACAGACATTTAAAACAACTTCTCTAAATGGGATCATGGAGGTATTTGGAGCCAGAGACTGTTCAAAGCTGGCAGATCCTGGCAATACTGTGAGGCAGTCCAGTGCTGAACTTGCTAGGGCAACCCGCCTCCCCCCTCCTGCTTCAGCTGTGATAAGACATTAAGGCATGCAGATTTTTTTCTTTTTTTTCCTTTTGCGCCTTTCACATTTCTGCATGATTACATTAGATAATGATACATACCTCACAAAAGCTTGTGCATCAATTAACAAGGGAAGGTAGGACGCGCATCATTAATTACACACTGGCCTGTGAAACACGGACATGGGATATGGCATAACATTCTAAAAATAGCAGGAAGGCCTGCCTTGTTTAGGTCAAGTTTTATTTAAATTCCCATAATAAAGCATCTGATACTAAACAACGAAGTGGAAGACACACTACTGTTTAGCCTCAATGGGTGTTCGTGACAGATCTGCTGTAACTTAACCTGCACAGCAAAATGTAAAGCCAAGGAATGAAAGTTCACGTGAGCATGGGACAAAAACAGTGCTTTAAACTTACACAGCATTTATCAACTCAAAGGATCCCAAGCTACCCTATAAACCATATTCTAACTTAAATGCTTCCATCTGTATTGTTACCTTACATATCTTACTCTATCTGTATTGTTACCTTAGCATTTGTATTTTGTTGAGATTCAGGAAATGCTGGGTTAGATACTGGGCCAAACTGCTGACACAGCTACACGCAGCAAGAGATGAGGAGACAGGCTGCTGGCTGCAATAGCTGTTCACAGACATGGTTCTGTGGAGAAAATTCTCCTTTTCTCAAATAGGGATGACAGAATGGAACTGGATGAGAAAACGACCTGCAGCATGTGTCTGTGGTTACAACTGCTCCACATCAGCCTTGGCTAGTGAGTAGGACAGCACATCATCATTAAGATATTAAGGCATCGCTATTGGAGGCAGACATACTTCTGGAATGAGAGACAGCCTGTGCCTGAATCTGCTGGTAGGCTAAGTGGAATACACTGATGAAGGAGGCACAAAAGCATCTTGCTCATACTCATTTTTCAAACAGGGAATAGAATGTGCAGATCACACAGGAATGTTGCAGAAAAGAAGAAGAAAACCCCCCCACATCTCCATGATAAATCAAAAGCCTTTTTCACGCACAAACGCCCCCCCCCCGCCCTTCTTCTTCCTCCTCTGGAGTGGACTGTAAATGCCAGAAAAATATATTACAGAGGGACAAAGAAAAAAAAATACAGTGGAATTATTAGAGCAAGCTCAAACTCTTTTGAAATGCGCTCCCTGGGCAACTTGGTTTCCAGTTAGAACATACAAGACTGTAATTTTCCAAGCCTCATCTGAAAACGTAAATTATGATCTTATCCTATACTGATGGAAATAAAGACAGCAATCTTCTATCTATGCCTCCATCTCCAGTGTTAGAAACCAAAGGTACTCTTTTCTAATGTCCCTAATACCTCTGAGGAGCAGATGATCTCCTGAAAGCCACAGTCTTTTGATCCTATATAAATTGGATGCTTTTGAGAATGTCACCCAGAATTCTCATGTCAGTCCTAGGAAAACATAATCTAAAGGAGAGGATAATTTTGATTTTCCTCGTGACTCAGCAGATGAGGAGATAATTAGATATGGAAAATGAGTGTTCTTGAGGGTAAATATACCTGCTGTAATCCTACTGCCAACTGAATTAAGGTTTGCCTGCCACAATAAGGTGTATGTTAACTCAGCATCTGAAGAAAAGCTAAGACCTGGTAGTCCTTCCTATGTTATAATTCAGTATTTTAGAGCAGAGAAACCCATGGTAGAGAAAAGAGGAGAGAGGAAAAACAGAGAGGAAAGAAGGAAAAGTATTTCTTGTCTCTGCCTATGGTTGTAAGCAACAGCGATCAAAGAATCCAGCAATACCACAAGAAACTGAAGCGGGTGGATTGCTATTCTTCTCTCCACATCAAATCCAAACGATTCCTCTTACCGACTGGTAATGTGCTCTTTCAAGTGCTCTTCAGCCTAACCACGACTTCCACCTCTGGAACTGGAAGAATCCCGTAAGTCAAGTAAGCAAAGATGGGTTATCCTTCCGCAGCGATAGCTCAATGCTGATTGAAAGTCTCATTTGTCAGAACTGCTGGGTTTCTTTTTAAATTAACCCAGAAGAAGAAAAATATATTTGTCCAGACCCAGGCACTTCTTCATTCCTCGAGCAGCTGCTAGTTTGAGAGAATTTTAAACGACTGGCCTTTATGAAATGAATTGGTAATCACAGCCCTGTAGCTCACACACTGAATGATTCAGGGGACTGGCAATAGGATAAAGCCTTTTGCCTCACAGGCTGCCACTCAAATTAATGCTTAACTGCATCAACACTATCACGACATGAGGGTCATTTGATTGTTATCATACAATGAATCAGGTGTTTTTCCTCATAGAAAAGTATTCATGCCACAGACGATAAACTAATTATTGCCAGTAATTGGCAGTAACACTCTTGGCAGTGGCAGTGGAGGGACCCGTAGAAAATTACCCATATGTTCATCCCTTGGAGGTTGTCATTTCAAGGCAACGGGTCAAGCCCTTCAGCCAGTCATCGTGGTGATTCTTGTAGCTCTTTCCCACTCTGGGTATGCTTTGTGGATGAGCCAAGTTCAGCCTCCAGAGCTGTCAATCTACCACTTTTATTACCACTAAATTACTTTTGTTTGAAATGCTGGAGGCAACTTTGAATGCCGGCCTAATTAGATTGTAATTGTTGGAAGATCTGAGCAACTGTGGCAGATTTCAGTGGCGACTTTGGTGGCTTACATTTGTGCAAATAGGTTTCACGAGCACAAAACCTACAGCTGCTTGTAACAGCGGGCACCTTCTTAGAAAATTTATACTACTAACCATCTAAGCCAGACAGGAAATACTTCCACATGCAAACTGAGTGATCTGCAAAAGCTGTCTGTCCAAGAAGACAGTTTCATGGGTCAGGCAGTTTTCATAAGCCCAAGAAGTTATGGTGCAAACAGAAGAGGGTGAGTTTAATTATGAGCAAGTATCTTTGTACAAACAGAACAAAGTACATTGACCTAAGCAAGAATCAATAACAAGAAAGATTTATATATGTTACCATGCTTTCAGAACAATAAAAACCCACAAACTAAAAAGAAAATAAATTTCAAATATATATAGGAGTAAATCCTGCCATTTAGCACTAGAAGACTTATCTTTCCCTAGGGGAAAAATACTCATGAACAGTGCAGGAACTCCATGCCCTGTTGCTGAATACCATTTTTCCTCAGCCTTCCTTTGGGAAAGCACAGAACCCTCAACACTTCAACCCCCTCTAATACAACACAGTCCAGAGATCTGCAGGGAAATCCTGAAGATCTGAGAGTGGACATTTAAAGGCCAGGGAGCTTCTGCTAGGAGATCCCATGCTTCCACATTATCTCCTGAGGTCTACCTGTCATAATGACAACATTACCTCTTTGTGCAGCTCCAGGGAGAGTTGTGCAAATATTGGATTATCTGGTTCAACGGCCAAACAAAAAACAATCACAGGCAGAAAAAATTTCAGTTGAATCTACTTGAAATAAAAGCTAAGGGGGATGGTTTGGCTAAGGAAAAAAAACAAAACAACAAAGGAGGAAATGTTTGCCTTTAAAGTCGTAAATCCTCTGTTCTCTGTTTTTGACCTGAAAAGGAAAAAAATGCTCACAAAATTAAATAATTTTTTTAAACCTTTCCTTTTCTCCCTTTCATTGATTTTTGCAATAGTAGGTTTGTAACAAACCTTCACCAAATTTCATCTCACACCAAAGTAGATCTGGTTTCCCTGGAAATTTTTTCTTCAGCAAACCTACTACTTCAAAACATTTTGCTGAGATCTAGGCTCTAGGAAGAACGGTACAGTCTGAGCTAGGGAGGTCCAGTGACCAGATTTTTGTTTAAGAAAGAACCAAGTTTTCAAGTAAGAAAACTGATCTACTTGATCCTTATGGATCAAAAATGTGATTGCTGAATTCTTTCACATGAAGGGAGAAGAGGACCAAAGAGCATCCTTTGAAGAACAGACCAGCAGCCTCACTTACCACAAATATTGACCCCTTTGTTTTGTTTCCTTCTCCTGCAAGTAAAACCACAGTCACAGTTCTTCACTCAGAGCTGATTTTTTCTTTTTATTTTGGCTCCTGCTGCAGTGCCCATGTTAAATGGCAGGTACAGATGGATTCCACTGGTGGCAGTAAAGTCCATGAGATGGCACTGGCACATTACACACGTGGCTGGCAGTGAGCATGCTTGGAAACCACTCTGGGTATTGGTTATCCTACAGTACTATGTGGACTGGTTGGGTTGGTAGCTGGCTCCTTTACTTCCATAGAACAAGTTAAATTGGCTTCAGGAGCTTCTGCAGCTGAACTGACTTTGGTAAACATAAGGAGATTTCCTCTGCTACATAAATAAATACATACACCAAAATTAGAATGACATTTGCTCATAAGGACAAAAAGGAAAAAAATCAGAAGTCTGTAGAACTGCTGCTGATAAAAACGAGCAATACCATTTGCTAGAGGAAACATGTAAGTGTGTATATACCAAAAAAGGAACAAAAATTGCTCAGAATGACAAAAGTGGGAAAGATTCAGAAGTCTCCAGGTCAATCCAAAATCATAGAGTCCAGTCCCATAGACTGTATGTATGTAAGTCACTGTTGAATACAGTAGGAGACAGGTAAATGTTTGTTTAAACCTCCTTCTTCCAGACCCATGTTACAGGCAGAACAAGGCACTGGCCAGTATTTATGCTATATTCTACCAACTAGCATCCATAAAAGAGTTTGCTGCCTTGGATCACAAGACCACAGTGCAAATCGTTTATTAAACCATCTTCACAGACCTTCCCTGAACAGCCAAGGCTTTAAGGGACAAATTCTGAAAGCTACAGAAAGACACAATCACTGAATACAGAAACCAGTGCAGCACTTGCATATGTGTTAGAGGAGTATGAGACCATCCCCTGGGCAGCAATGCTACAGCACACGTACCTTCCCAGGATGACACTCAACTTGTTCAGCATTTGCAAGTGCAAACATTCAAAAGAAGAATTAAAAACCTTTCTCCTTGCAGTGACCAACTCCTGGTAATACTCAGCTCCAAACCGAAAAGGCCACAGGGCATGGACAACCTAACACCCTGGAGGCACAACTAGAAGAGACAGCAAGCTCTTTCAAAGCTTAGCAGCAGCTTGGAACAGAGGAGGAATGGCTAAAGAGTGAAGCTGTGAAGAGGAACCTGACAGCCAACATGAAGATGCTGGAAGACACAATGACAAAGCAGAACCAGGACTTCAAACAGCCACAGAACGAAAAAGAAGAAATTCAAAAAGAACTCCAGAAGGTAAAGGTGGGGACTGGGGGGGAGGAAACAAAAACTTGATGGATATTGAAAAGAGAATAGCTAAAAAGGTATTAAAATGTTCAGGGGCTGGGAGCACAAGTGAAGATACAGTAGTAAACACACAAAAAGGGAAAATAAAATTCTTGTTGGGGAATGCAGGATGTTCTTTGACAGTGTTACAGCAAAGATAAGTAAATACACCCTTGCTTTCCATTCTAGGTGACTGTGAGACACCAGAGAAGAAAGCACACAGGTGTTATATGGGAAGAAAGTCAATGCAAAGAAACTGAAGAGCTATTTAAATACAGAAAATAGTTAGAAACTCCTGTAGAGAAAACCTCTGTAAAGTATAAGGTAAGCAGTCTTTTCTAGGCGGCCACAAGAAGAAAAACAATCATTTGAGAATGGAGTATTCTTAGAGGCCAGGTTTACCTCAAGTCCAAGTGCAGAAACAACAGAGGAGCAGACTAGGTAAGGAGTTTCTCCTCAAGCTTGTTCTGGGCTCATGTAAAGGTTAGAGAAGCATTGTCCCAGTTCAGCACACAGCTATTTTCTGGGATCAGGGAGCACGTTAAAGGACAGGAGAAACCTTCATCAATCCCACTAATACATAACAGTACCCTGGGCAGTAGACCTGTCCAGTCCTGTCAAAAACAGCACTACTACCTGTTGTAAAGGACTGAAAGAGCTCTCTACACATTACAGTACAGCATTAGCACTCAGGAGGAAGTGTAATGTATGGCACCAGTGCTTACAGGACCCACTGAGCGATATAAATCTGCCCTGAGAGAACAAAGCTGCAGAAGAATACGTCCATTAATCTTGCTTTAATAGCTTATGGCACACATGAGGAGACATGCAAAGGCAGATCCCTGTAAAGCCAATCCATGTCTGCAACACATCTGGCAATGTATCTAATATTGTAATTCTGCGACTAAGGATCAGATTGCGGGGACTCTGCCTCTAAGACATCATTAAAGCCTGTAGATACATTCATGCCTCACACAGGCTTCAGGGGACCCTGATGCTTTCTCAGCCACGTTCAGCTAGAGACCAGCATTTGCAAGAGGGAGAACATCCGCTTCTCAGAAACTCTGCCTATTATGGCTGAAACTAAGGTGCCCAGCTTATTCACCGCTACTTCATTAGTTTTATTTCTCCAACAGTCAGCTGTATCTGCTCACGGACATGCACAGTAGTTTTGTGCTGCCTAACTCTTCCTTCAGCAAAGTTAACTCTAGATTTACATCTGTTTAAAATGAGGGTGGAAACAACCTTAGAGTCCAAACCTTTAAGACTGATCTTGAACAATTCATATTTCCATTTCTGGCAAACCTGCAGAAGCATGCAGTCCCTAGCAAGACTAATTTGTGTGCTCACACCGGGAGGAAAAAATGTATACCTACACAAATAGAGACAGACTGTGCTCATCTGATAGTACCAGCCTGGAATAGCAGCACTGGAAGCCAGTGGCACCTTGTTTCTCCGTCTCGTCTCCCCAAACACATGCATACATTGCATAGGCCCTGGCACATGAGCTGTGCAAGGCCCAAGAGTCCCACACAGCCCAGGAGCAAAATCAGTGTATGCACTTGGTTCAAGGAGTATATTGAGCAG
Source organism: Brachypteracias leptosomus (assembly GCA_013401335.1). Taxonomy (NCBI): domain Eukaryota; kingdom Metazoa; phylum Chordata; class Aves; order Coraciiformes; family Brachypteraciidae; genus Brachypteracias; species Brachypteracias leptosomus. Next base: position 89,856 of record VYZX01019487.1, read on the forward strand.
AAAAACTCTTCTTACATAGGCCCCTGGCCCAGTACAACGGGAGGGAAGAGAAGGCACTAGGCAGCTTCTGCTGACCTGCAGCCATGCTGAACTCCACAACTCCATGCCTACACCAAAAGAAGAGCTCCAATGCAACCCGGAAAGTCACTTGCATTATTGGAAGTACTGGTATCTTGGCAAAGGTGGGTTTAGGGCCTGACCCAGTTGCTCCGTACTTTTCCCTCAAATACCACCCAGGTGCAAACAGTATCTCCAGCAAAATACTGATTTTAAAACATCATAGGAGCACAGCTGGCCCGCGAAGCACAGCACAAGGTATGACCAGCCTTCAGTTTAGTTAAGGAACGCTCCCATAGAGCCTGGAGCCCAGCCACTGGGTGTTGTGGCCCCTGGCTGGGGACAATGACCAGCGCCCTGGGAGAGCAGCACCATGATGGGCGAGGTGCTGTCTACCCTCCCGCCTGGGGGCAGCGGCGGGGCCAGAAGGGAGAGGCGGGGAGCGCAGGCCGGGATGCGCAGGCCTGGCGGCGGGCGCCGGGCTTTGTCGGGGCCAGGAGCTGAGGGTCCGGCCGCTCCGCCATCTCTCGCCTGCGCTGGAGCGACACCAACGCCAATTAGAAGGGCTAAAGAAACTTTTTTAACGCCTCATTACGAAGCCCCGGGGGCGGCGGATGTCTTCCCCGCACCGTTCCGCTTCGTCACGCCGCCGGGGAGCTGCAGCCCCAGCAGCCGCTGCCACCCGCGGCAGCCGCGCCAGGGAACAACATGGCCGCCGGGCCCNGGGCCCCAGGGCCGCGGGGATCCCGCTCCGGGTCTGCCGCGGCGGCAGCGACCTTGCAGGTTGCCTACGGGGACAGCCGCCGCGGCCCGGGCTGGGAAAGGGGGGTGAGGGATGCGTGCCTTGGTTTTTAACAGTTTTTTAATTGAAAAACGAGGGTGTCCCCAGGCCCCCTCACAGGATGCTTTGGGCGGGAAGGGACCTTAAAGATCATCTAGTTCTGACCCTCTGCCCTGGCAGAGACACCTCCCACTAGACCAGGCAGCTCAAAGCCTCATCCAACCTGGCCTTGAACGATCCAAGGGATGGGGCTTGCACAACTGCTCCAGACAACCTATTCCAGGGTCTCATCATAAGGCATTTCCTCTTTATCATAGAACCATTGAATGGTTTGGCTTGGAAGGGACCTCCAAAGATCATCTAGTCTAATCACCCCTACAATAAGCAGGGATGTCTCTAACTAGGTCAGGTTTCTCTGAACCCCATCAATTATGTCCAACCTAAACCTGCCCTCTTTCAGTGTAAAACCATTGCCTCTTGTTCTGTCACTACAGATCTTGGTAAAAAGTCTTTATCTTTCTTATAACCCCTTTTTATATATTGAAAGGGGTCAAACATCTCCCTTGCCCTTGATGAACTTGATGAGGTTCATACGGGCCCACTCCTCCAGCCTGTCAAGTTTCTTCTGGATGTCATCTCTTCCCTGAAGCAAATCCACTGCACCACTCAGCCNCTTTCAGTGTAAAACCATTGCCTCTTGTTCTGTCACTACAGATCTTGGTAAAAAGTCTTTATCTTTCTTATAACCCCTTTTTATATATTGAAAGGGGTCAAACATCTCCCTTGCCCTTGATGAACTTGATGAGGTTCATACGGGCCCACTCCTCCAGCCTGTCAAGTTTCTTCTGGATGTCATCTCTTCCCTGAAGCAAATCCACTGCACCACTCAGCCTGCTGTCATCCAGAAACTTGCTGAGGCAGCATTCAACAGTCTGTGGCATTAATAAAAATACTGAACAATACCAGCCCAAACACAGACCCTTGAGGGACATGTCTTGTTACTTATCTCCATTTGAACATTGAGCCATTGACCAATGTTCAAGCCAACTCTTTAGATGTAGCCATCCAGCCAGTTCCTTGCACAACAAATAATCTATCCACTAAACCAATCTCTTTCCAACTTCATGACAAGGACACTGGCAAGTCCTGGCCTACCTGGCTGTTGCTGATGGAGGAGAATGGTGCTTCTGTGCAGGAATGGCTGGCTTTGGAAAACATGAGGTTGTTACCCCAAAAGCATCAGCTGGAGCACTTGACACACTGCACACTGGCCGTGGCCACCACCAACCAGGGCACAGCTGGCTGAATGGGCAGAGGGTGGCCAGCCCCCACCAGCATCCATGCCCACTCATCTGTGGCTGCCTGCATTAGAAAAATATGTTCTCCCCAAATTATTCATCAAGTAACAAGCAGCAGTGGCAGCCACTATAGCAGTATAAATCCATGGGAAAGGATTTTTCCCCTCCCTTTTCCAAGATAAAAGTCTCAGAACACCAGCAGCTACACCCTTGACTAGGCTATTAAAGTGGTATTTATGGGGTAATCACTTATTTTAACTGCCAGCTACACAAAATTTATCATGAAAAAAAAGACTCATGGAATTTTATAATTACCATTTACATTTTTTTAAACCTATTTAACAAATCAAATTTGTGATCTCTCCACCCAAAAATACATCCATGAGAACAGAGAGAGGCAGTGAATGGGCACTTGACTCATCTCCCACACACGGCTGCAGGGCTGCTGCTCTGTTTGCCCACTCAGTCCCTCTGCACAAGAAAGGCTCTTAAATGGGGCTAGGATACAGGGAGTGTCTTTCATAGAATGCTTTGGGTTGGAAGGGACCTTAAAGATCATCTAGTTCCAACACCCTCCACAAGACCAGGTTGTTCAAAGCCCCATCCAACCTAGTCTTAAACACATACGGTGGTATGGTATCCACAACCTCTCTGGGCAACCTGTTGCAGTGACCCACCACCCTCAGAGTGAAAAACTTCTTCCTTACATCTAATCTAAATCTCTCCTCCTCCAGTTTAAAGCTATTAACCTTCATCCTATTGCTACAAACCCTCATGAAAAGTTCCTCCTCAGCTTTCTTGTAGGTTTGACATCCCATGGCAAATACAAGCAAAGCTTTGTGGTGACCCCAGCCCTCAGAAAGCCAAAGGAGGAGACTGTGATAGGAGGAAGAAATCAACAGATGCACAAGGATTCAACAGAGTTGTTTTGCAGTGAAATATGCTGGTTTGTTGCAGTCAAAACACCTTAATTTCTACAGGAGGTTTGTTGGCAAGGTGAGAGCAGCATCTTGGCACCTGCCCCAGGCCAGCTCACAACAAATGTGTAGGGGGGATAATGTTTTGCTCAGAAGCCTTCTGGGAGAGATTCAAGATGGGTCTTTCCTAGATCACTTTAGGTCAAGTAAAGAAGAGATGCATATGAGGAGGCTCTGCAGGCCAGACCACAAGGAAGGGCATGCTCAGTGTGACACACGGGGTCTGCCAGCAAGGTGGTAGGTATCAAACCACTTTGACTCAACCACCCCTGAACACCAGTATACAATATTTTACAACTGTAGATATTGCTGGATAGGAGCACACCCATGCATTACCTGACCCTCTCACGTCACGCTTGTGGGATGGGGGTTACACCTCTGTGCTTACAGGGTGGAGAGCTGTTGAGGGACATAGCTGCAGCCTCAAGGGAGGTCACGAGCAGAGCGAGTCTTATGGCCAAGATTTTGGCCAGGGGTTTGTTAGACCCCTGCCTATGTGCAGCTGATGGCCTGGGGTTTGGGGTCCTCAATCTAGGGAAAGCAAAGGGAAGGCGTGGTAACAGAGATGTGAGCAGAGATTGAAGGCCATCCATCCATCCAGAAAGCAGCCCCAGGAACCACATTTATTTATGGTTTTCAGCTGTCTCTCCTTTATCCATGAATACTCTCACTGCCACTTCCCTGACCACCTGATCTCTCACACTTTGCAAGGGTGATTTGAAAAAATATGCCATTAAAATGGAGGAAGAAAAAACAAAAGCATCCCATGTCTTTCACCACTGAGGATCAGGTATACCTTTGGATCTTTTCCTCCCCAACTCATCTGTACAAAGTAGACATACTGGATTGCACATGGGCTGTTGATAAGAAATTTATATTAGTTCAGCAGGTCTGCAGAGCTAGAAGTTTGCTATGGCACATGCTTGATCATGCTTTTAAATTAAAATGGAAGAAAACAACTACCTCACAACTATGCCCATCAGCTACTTGGAGTGCCAGGCTGCTCATGGTACTTCAACGTTCTTGGTGTCAGGGCAAAGGATGCATTAAGTATTTTTTTCTTTTTTGGAAAACATTGCAATTATTTCTTGCACTTCTGAATACAGTTTGTTATCCTTTTTTTTCAGGAGAGCTTCCTGAGTACGCTGTGCAGGTAGCAGCATGCTGGAAAGCAAGGAGTTTTGATTTCAGTATTACTAAATCACTTTGGTGTTTGTGGAGAAAACATGTAACTCCTGTGTCTATCTGTTTACATGTAAGCATCCAAATATTTTGTGCAGAGTTCTGATGCCTGGGTGGCAGAAGGACTCTTCTGGTCTTTGGAACAAATGTGCCCTGCAGGGACAACCCATGGAAATCACAGCTTCAGTATGTGGTGGATTATGCTGTCAGTACAAATTGGTGCTGGGGTTTTGGCATTAATAAAAATACATCATCATTTACAGTAGCCTGCTTTAGGTACCAAACTTCTAGGAAGAACCTTATTTTGCCCATCCCTCCTTCTGCTGAAGTGCACATTTGTCACTAGATAAACTTTGATGTTTTAAAGGCATACTAAATCCTTGCAAAGGGGGATTTCATTCTGGAAAGAGGAAAATTGGGCAATACAGCTGTACGAGTCATAGAGCAGAGCATATAATGACTCATTATTTATCAACAAAGGCACAGCCATGAGCAGGATGTGATGGTCTGGGATGGGCTGATGTCACAGCAAGGAGTGGGAAAATGGCAAAGACAATGAGAGTATTATGACTATCTTTAACCACATAATACAATCAGACACTTTATTACTATTATTAGTCACTGCAATTCTGTAATTCTGCAAACCCACTCCATCCGTGTACGAAGTTGTGAAAAATTTATGTAACAGATCATTAATTTTTCTTGAAAATTCCTTCTCATTTGTTTTTTCTAAGAGATGTCTAAACTGGGCAAAGTGGTTTTGAAATAAAAGCTCTGAAGTTATCCCTTGGGGAACAAAAAAATACAATATTCCAGCACAACCCATTTGAAAGAATGTATCAGCCTCCTGGAGAAAGGAGGAGTAGCTCAAAACATAGGACTAAACAAAAAAAAAATCTTCATATTCTTTATATTTGCTTGTCTTGCTTTGCAATACTTTGGGCTTACACTTTCAACCTTTTCTTTGCAGTCACAGCAGCTGGAAAACTTACTTTTTCAGTGGAAAATAAGAATCTGGTTTAAGGAATCCCAGAGCTAGACCTTCAAGGAAAGTTCTCTTTCCCCTTCAGCTTTGCTTTGTGAGTGGTAAAGGTACAGACAGCTCTGAAACTTGCAGGAATGCTCCATAAGTGATAAGCATTTAATCTTTGGCAATAGTAATGGCCTCCAAAGGAGCAAATTTTTGTCCCTCTAGGAAGAGCAAGCTGAGCATTACAATCAGACATATTTTTCCTTTTTGAATCACGTAGGGGAAATATATGACAGGCTGTAAAAAGAGGCAGCTGTAGTATAAACCTCTTGCAAGGCTTAGCCCTTAAAGACAGGGGCAAGGGGCTGTCCAGGGCCAGCTTTCTGCCTTTGGGGAAAGGCTACTTCCAGTCCTCTGCTCATGCACCAAACCTGGAGCACAGAGGACCTAACACAGGACCTCTCCTGCCTTTACCTGGGGGTCAACAAACCAATGAAGTCAGTATCTGGCCAGGTTCCCCTTGGGCCATCACCTGAGCAGCATCCCTTTACCTGGACCAAACCATGGCTGGTGCCCAAGTGAGCAGTCACAGCATGGGGAAGGGTGGGTGCTCACAGTCCGAGGTACCTGCCTCTTAAAGGCATGTGGATGTTTGTCTTCTGAGTGAGTGAGGTACCACCTATCTGACAAAGAACATTATCCATTTTAAGTGATTTGTTCTGCCTATTGCAAAAATCTAAAGATTATTACAATTCACTTTTTCAATTAATTTCTACTTATTTTTTTTAGATTGCTACAGTTATCTTCCATATTCGTTTCTATAAGCTGTTTCCAAACAGTTAGGTGGCTAATATACATGAAGAAGTTAAAAACCAGTAACTCTTGTGAGGGAGAGGCCACAGAAGGACCATCAGCCCCCCTGTGCTGTAATCTTATGCTAAAGAACAAAATCTTAGCCACTTTTTATCCAGTAAGCTGGAAATCAGGAGCACCGTGAGCTTTAAAGCACAGCTTGTCAATATTTCGTGATTCTTATACATTACCCAAATGACATTCCCAATAGAAAAATAAATCACAAGCCCAACCTTGGTGGAGCTCCAAGAATTCACAGTGGTCAGTGCTGGGCATCAGGGAGGGAATTTGATGTCTGATATTTCTTTTGTTCTTCATTCCTTCTAGGACCCAGCCCAACTTTCCATCCTCTCCTTTCCTTGGCTGTCATTTTGCAACACAACAAAAATCTGTAAATGTGAAGCCATTTTTATTAACTTCTGGAGCCACATATTACATCTACTCTAGACAATTAATCAGCATATCTCTTCATTGCACCCAATTTAACCTCTACTTAAGTCACGGGCACCAAAATCTGTTTTATTGTGCCTTTTCCCAAAGTTCCCTGTCCCTTCCAATTCCATACTGGTACCATCAGCCCTGGGCAGAAACTTAGGGTACTACATGAGGGATTTTCCATTGTCAGATGTTTTGAGTCTGCTTGACTTCAGAATAGGGAACGTGTTATGTCAGGGGTACCTGGGGACTTTTGGCACAGCCGGCCTGTGTGAGCCAAGGGAAGCTGTAGCAGCACATCAAAGCCTGTGTCTCCCACCATCTCCCTTCTAAACACTTAACCGGGCCTTTTGGCAGGGTGGGCAACCCAGGACTGCTGTCATCATGGGTGTTGGCTGAGTCTGGTTTCAGCAAATGTTGCTTCAGGAAGCACTTGGGCTGTTTTACAGCACAGGTTCCTGCCCGGCACATCCCATCTCGGCACCTGCAATATGCACCAGCCGGCAGTGAAAGCAACAGGCTTTCTCCCCCCTGCAAAATTAACACACGCTGGCATGGCACACATCCACAGGTGACAGCACGCCCTGCCCCGGCAAGTCCCATGACCTGCTGTGAGGACACAAACTGCTGCCTGTGCCTACCCTCGGGTGAAGCAGCAGGCACGCAAAATGACTTTTTGCTTCCCTTTCAATTTAACAGTCTCTTGGTGCTACTCAGGTAATTACAACGGTGTGTGTCTTTGTAAGCTTTTTTTATTGTCCCTAGTATTCCCTCTGGCTAAGAACCGAGGAAAATGTCAATTTTCTAAAAGTGCTTAAGCTGGCCGCCAGTGATGTAATATGGCCATCCCTAAAGTCCAGAGTGTGTAACTATAGCTATAACCAAAATGGGGTTATTTCTTGTTTCCAGAACAATTTCTTCAGCACTTTTAAGAAAAAGTCGATAGAATAGAAAATACACACTGAACCGCTTTTCTTCCCCTCCTCCCTCTCCGTGAGTAAAAGAAAGCATTTTTGAAGGTCTATTCTAAAAAATATTTTGGTAAAATGCTTATCTAACAAAACTCAGTGTCTGGTATCTGGCTTCTGCCAGCGGAGAATCATAGAATCATTTAGGTTGGAAAACACCTCTGGGATCATCAAGTCCAGCCTTCATCCCAACATGCATATTCTCAGTCTCAATGCTTCTAGCAGTAGTTTTGGATAGGTGATGAGGACAATATTGTCATCCCAACAGGTCATTTCAGCATTTATTTGCAAATGATGGACAAAAGGTTTTTATAGCAAAAGGAGGGAAGCAAAGCAGTATTATTTAAGAGGAATGCTGGCTGTTTCTGGACGTGATGATATGGAGTTTTTTACTCATCTTTTAATAGATGTTTGAAATTACAGGACCCAGCCCTTCCAGTAGAGGTACTAATGTTAATGCTAAAGAATGAAATATGTCAAAGGGCTCAAGCTGTTTGATTGTCAAAATATCTAACTCCGCTCTTCTGAACAAAGCTCTTTTTTTTTAAGCAAGCCAGGCATCAAGCTGATCTAAGCTAATATATTTGGAGCAAACTTTTAAACTATAACAGCTTAACATGACCAGAAACAGTATTCTTTGGTACTGGTATGTTCTTAGTTATTTTCGCTTTCCCTTTTAATAAGTGGATTGCTTCTGCACCTATACAGTGCTCCAAACATCTGTTGAAGTGAAATGTGCTTACTTCTGTTAATAGTAAAGCCATATATTTTCAATCTCTTTTAGAAGTGTTCCTCTAAGCTCATCCTATCATTAGTATGTTATCCAAAAAGCCAGCTAACTCTTACCCCTGCATCCTGTGGATATGGATTGGCCACTCTGAGGGTTAATGTCATGTTTGTAAATAGCCCCTAGGACATATTCACTGTTGTATCCTTTTGAAAGACCCAGGATCAACTTCGAGAAGTGAATTCACCCTTCTCAAAACTTCTATGAATGAATCTTACATTGTAGGAATTGGGTATTGATCCGTTCATAGCCAGAGTTGTACAGTGATTTTATAGTTCCCACAAATCCTTACCCTGTCATGGGTCTTGGGAGCACGTATGGCTGGTACAGCCCCCACCCTGGCAACCACAGGTGAAATTATTCCCTGCCTCTGCAATCCATCCAACTGCTCCCCCCATCCATCTGACCACCTCTCCACAGCCACCCTCCCCTGCACAAATGGCACCAGCATCACCTGCAGAAATTGAGGAATGGCATCGCCTGCTCCCTCCAGCCTTCCTAGTGCTGCTTATGCAACAAATGTCTGCCCTAAATATGGCTCTATATTTTACCTGCTGGCTCCCCCTCTCTGGCAGGTCTCTAGCTAGCCACTCTTCAGTCTGGTTTGTGTTTATATATTTCCACTTTCTGCCTATCAGCAGTAGATGGTCTCCTTCAGTCACAGTTAACTCTAATGGCAAACAGGTATATCAAGAAGTTACTATGACAGTCACACAGTCTAAAACTCCTTATCTCAAATCTGCGTGATTTATTTCCACATTAACAAAATGCAAAGGACGTCAGCCCATCCCACTCATGCTAGTAAAGGGGCTCGGGTCCCTCAGATCTCTCTCTACAGAGCATCCTTATTCTGAGCCACGCTCATCCATACCCCAAGGTGTGTCTCAATTATCCTATTCCAAATAGTATTCTAGATTATGGGGATCCCTCAGATAGTGGTACCATCTTACTCACCACATGCAATAAGATTTTCAGTTGATGTGGCACAATGTCATTCGATGCAGAAGTACCTGGATGAGGCTGGGTCATCTCAGTAGAAGAGATGAAAGAGCACTGTGCATCAGTGCCATGGTGTTTTCCCCTCTGATATATAAAGCTCTACACTATCAAAACTATATTGCACGTAAAGTACCTCCAATGGCTGCCCTCAGGGCTGGATCGTGCTGTGCAGACCTACACCGTTTTTCTGGTATTTTACTCTACAAACAAATTGCTCTTGACCTGCACTAAAACAAACAAACAACCCCCCCCAAATTGAAATAGCAAGAAATAATCCCTATTCAGGCTTGTTAAAAGACTCAATAGTATTTCTCTCTCTTAATTGATTCTTGAGATGAAACTTGGATTTAAAAAAAACCACCCAAACAACCCGTCGTAGGCATAATGGTTTTAGATGCTTTATTACACCTTTATATTCTTTCTCACCAAATTCTCTTGGAAAATGTAAGTCTTTAGGTGCTCAAAATGCTTTCCAGCCAACATTAGGAAAACAGCCTTTGCTGAGCTGCATTTTCTATAGCATTTGCATAAAAATACAGTTCAGTTCTCTGTATATGCTGCAAAAATTGGACTCTCTTATTTCCATTGAGTTGGAAACTGTCCATATTGCCATATGTAGCTGTTTTATCTTTCCTCTATCCTTTCTTATGAAGCACAATCCTTGACGCCAGCTTGCTTTATAGTTTTGCCATTCACAGAGATGTAAAAAATAGCAGCACCATTCCTGAAGGAACAGCAGCAGAACAATAACTTTGCTTAAAATCCAGAACAGCAAAAATTCACCAAAACTAACCCTTTAAACCATCCCACTGCAAAATTAAAGTTAAAACTCTGTGTTCTCTTAGAGACTGCTGTTCTGCAAGCGAGCCCTTAAAATGCAAGCAATAGCAGTTCCCCAATGCCTCACAAAGCTGGGTGTTCATTATAAATACTTGATATGCAGTCATTTAACAAAACAGCTTCCTATTTCTGGTTTTATGTGATACATGGTATTTAAAATTTGCACAACAGCAACGTGCTTCTGGTAGCAGAGCAGAGTGCCTGCAAACATTTGCAATATTCTAGTATAAAGTCAGCTCCCTTGCCATTCGTGCTGATTTCATTCGTACAGACACAGACCATAACATCAGCTTTATAGAAGTTATAGGAAGGATAAATTCAGCTCTTTTTGTTCATGTTTACAGAGTCATACATTTTTTATAGTTCTACAGACAGAGAGATTTCTGTTTAAAGCAGCACTTTTCTGGAGAAGGCTATAGCTCCATCACACAATTTCAAGGTGTTTACATACAAGTGAAATAGAGATAGGTAATTCAGAACAAGCCTCTTGTATTCTTCATTATGAGCAAGAGGTGATGATACAGGCAGGTTTTGAAAAAAGGCTGAGCTTGCAAGAAGAGATGTTTTTACTAGTTGCACTGATTTTGTGTCTGAATGCCAATTTTGTGTCCAGTTTTACCATGAACAGACCATTACCAGCTCCTCAGAGTCCCAGTTTCCCTCATTTTACACTTCTAATGGCACCTGCTGCTACTCAGGCAGCATTAGGTCTAGTCTCATATCAGCCCTTATGCCTTGTTTGCACTAAAAATTAATTATTTAAACCTTAAAAAAAATCTGACCTTTTGTTTATTTGCTTTGACCACACTGTGACATTAGAGAGCAGAGCTCAGATGAAAATGCATTTGTTTGACTCATTTCTTTAAAACACCCTTTTTGTTTTGGTTTGGTTTTTTGTTTGCTTTTGGGGGGGGGGGGTTGGGGTTTTTAAGGAGGCAGAGCAGTGTCTCCTGAACATGACCAAGCATGACGGGAAAAAGTAGGGGCTGAGTGCGGCATCACGCATGTCACTGGTGTGAGGCAACACCAACTTCAGCAGCATCATACCATGAAGCATGGTTTTGTGTGAGTCTCCCCAAAATGACTGTCACCTCCCTCGCACATCTGCGGGGGAACCCCCAGCTCCTTGCTGCTGCCCTGGGCAAGCCAGTGGCAGGCACATACAGGGAGGTAAGCTTGGGCTACTGGTGTTCCCACGTACTGGGCTGGGAAAGAGCTGAGCAGATGGAGAGGGCACTGATGCTTCAAAAGCGAGAAATAGTTGGAGGGAGAGGGAGGAAAAATGTTAATTCCTGAATAAGCCACCTCAAGTTAAAACCTCTAGATCATGTACATCAGCCAAGGCTGGTGCTGTCACTTGGTGAGTAATAAAGGAGATGTCAGCTCCCATCTGAGTTCATATTTTATTCTTGCATTCAGAGAGCTCACTCATCTCAGTAGCTCTTTGCAGCTCTTCCTCATTGCACATGCTGGGTGAGGGCTGTCTGTCCCAGAAAGGGAGACACCTTCCCAGCAAACGGAGAGGCAAAGCCAAGACCAGAGGAGAGGAATTTGGCCATGGTGTTTGCTCTGGGATCTCAAGTCCCCATACAGGTTACTCCCCACTCTGCAAACTCTCCACTCCCAGACCTTCACCCAGAGACAGCTTCACCCATGGCAGGCAGCAGGGAAAGACAATCTTTAACCGTGCCAACTCTAAGCTCTCATTTGCCAAAGAAAGCAGCTATTTGCCCTTTCAAACAATAAATGGCAATTAATTTTTTTTCTGCTGATCAGCAGCCATCTACTTTCACTATAGGCAAAAAGTCAGCCCTGCTTTTTAACATTTTTACTGTGTCATGTAAGAATCAGCAATCCCACCCAGTGCTTGCCCAGCTTCAGCAAGAAGCTGCTTGGATCCAGCACTGGGGTGTGGACAGGGAGCTGCAACCAGCACCATTTAGCTCCACTTGTTTTGGTATACCAGGGCCCTGTGGGCAAGGTCCATGTCACTAGTATGTATTCTCATTTTTTAAAAATTAAAAATAAGTGGCATCGAAACTGCAAAGCTTCCCGTGGAGGCACTGCCAGCTCTCCTATGGCCGAAGCGGGCAGAGAAGCAGGGACATCCCTGCAGCAGCAAAAACACTGATACAGCTGGATGAAGTGAATTTCTCTGAACAGGTAAAAATGAAGACTCGTAGAAAGAAAACAATCAAACAAACAAAACCAACTCAGAAATAGGACCAAGAATAACCTATAGGAGGGAAACTATATAGCAGTAAGAATTAAACTGAAAACTTGTCTCACTAATTCCATCCTCTTAGTTATCTCTTTCTGCCTCCTCTAACGCCTGTCAGTTATCACATCCTCTTGCTGAGTTCAGATCTTCAGCTGCATCATCTTCCAGCAATCTCTCTCACGGTTAACTACTGAGAGCAATCCCATCCCAGTCAAACTGAGCTATTGATTTTTGTAAAAGTTACCATCTAAATAACTATTTCAGCATTAGGGTCCTGGCATGTGAAACCTTCCAGGCATTCATTGCCATAAAACCACTCAACATCTAAAGAGACCTACACATGTTGTCTAAGCAATGATAAGACCAATAAACAATAACTTGATGGATTAGAGCCCAGTTGCACAATGCCAGTGCTGGATCCAGCCCTTACCCTTCCGAGCCTCCAGCCCCACAGCAGTCCCTGGGCTTGGGGAGCCCCAGCCCTACCCAGGCATTAATTTATGGAGCTTTTGAACATTGCTTTTATCACCAAACACCTTGGCTGGGCTTTTTATTTAAACGTGTTAATTACTTGTGCCTTGACATTGCAGCACAGCCATCAAGCACATCTTGGACTGATTTCTGCTACAGTATTGCTCATGGCCCTCGTCTAACAGGCTTATGTCCACACTGCCCTTGTCCTGCAAATTGAGTGAGTAATGTGAACCCCAGCTAAAAAGAGTTGGATGAGGGTTTCTGGTTATTCAGAAAGTATGCATAAAGCATTTTAAGAGTATTTCGAAACTGTATTTTAAAGAGAATGATCAAGATCCACAGCTGTGCTTCATCAGCAGAATGACAGTGGTATTAATGAAAAGAAGTCACATTATGCCAGCCAGGACACTGACCCTGGACCTTTAAATAAATGCAAAATACATTCACAGAGGGGATAACAGAGAAAGACACTGAAGCACACTTGGGTGCTTACATGTGTGTTGGAGCCCAACAGAAGATAAATCTGCATGTACTTCATTGAGGACATGGTCTCACAGGCTGAGAAGCAGTCTGTGATTTTCATAATGACGAAAGGATAAAGTCCTCCCTAGATGAAGCTTAAAGCAATTGTGTAGCCTCAGAGACAAAGAGCAGGTAAACCAGATTTTGCCACAGGGCTAAATAATGAAGATCAGTGTTTAGCAATTAACTTAGGCAACCACATCATCCATGTTTCTTTTTTGTATGACAAAACTGGACTCAGAAGAGTGAAGAAATGTAAACAGAGTAATTTCTCCTACATCAGCTGTACCTTGCTGACTTTGTCAGCCATGATCTAGGTCCCCAAAAACTCCATGCAGAGTGCATCAAGCTTGTTCCAGTGTCATACTGTTAAACCCCAACCCAGAAGCACGAGGTCGCAAGGGGCACTGTCAGCAAGGAAGGGTGAAGGAAGGAGGTGGGGGACATTACTCTGTTGGTAGGTTGAGCCTGCACCTCCCCATGCTGCTGCCCCAACTCCAACCCATGCTGCAGCTGCTTGCCTCCTCTCCTCCACATCCTCCCAACCTGTCAGACTTGCATGTCCCATCTCCAGCATTTAAGGTTGGGAGAAGTTCTTTCCTTTGCCGCCTGGCAAGCTCTGGCTTCCTTCACTTGTGCCACGCTCTTGCCACCCAAGTGCTGGCTGGGTGACTGCCTGGCAGCTTGGGGAAGCACAGGTTTGCTATTAAAAGCACTGGAGTGACAGGCTGTTTCTTCTGGTTTCTTTCTCTTTCCTTCTGATCAGGCTATTTTTAAAGTTTGGGAAAGGATTCAAGTCAAAAAAGAAAAAAAACCCCAACCACTCCTAGACATATTTATACAAGTAGTAGTCCTTTTTTTTGCCTAGTGGTTTATTTTTGCACATGCTGTGCTTTCATCATGGGATCTTTTTTCTTGTTTTGAGGGTTTCTTTTGTTGTCTTTTTTTTTCCTTTCAAAGGAAACCAATGAAAAAAATCATCAACCTAGTGGCCAGTAATTGTCAGGTTAAATAGGAGATAAAACTAGAAGCAATGATACAACTTTTTGGAACAGGTAAAGAAACAGAAGCACTGCTCATTTTAGCTGCTGCTCAGTTGCACATTTGTGGCATGCTGTGGTCTCACAGGCTGCACGCAGACCTAGCAGCCCGCATTTTTGGTATGTAACCATAGATCACACTCTAACACTCTGCCCTCCTCTCCAGAGCTGCTCAGTGGAGCCAGCAGCATTTCTCTGCCCCAGGCTGGATTCATTAGTAAATAGGCAAGATGCACTTGGGGTAAGGACTCAAATTCCCACTCCAGTTTTTTGTGTCAGTCCCTCCAACAGCATTCAGTGCACAAACTCGCTTTTCTGGGAGCCTTGCTGAGGTTTTCTGAGTCTGACTCGTCTGATAGCGAGCATTTACACCCTTGCAGCCCTCAGGGGAGGCAAGAAAATGGCCTGGCCATCCTTATTCAGATTTATTTCAAGAAACTAGCCTGTCATCCCTTTTTCTGACTTCGCCCCCACCTGCAAAGCCCATTGCTTGGAGGGTGCCCTCAGCCACCACGGCACGCCTGGCTCCTGCTGCCCTAATGCACCATCAAGCCTTGGAGCAACTTTTGACTATCTGTGATGAACATTACACACATTTTCAGGCAACAAATACCTGCTGTGAAAAAAACAAAAAATTACAAAAAGAGGGAAATGAAATTGCTTAGGTTGTTGTTTCAGCTCAGGATAATGACTCCACTGGCATCTGCAGCCTGACACGCTGCTTAGATTAATGTCGCTTTCAAGAACGTGGCTTGATTTTTCCTTTAAACATTTGTCTTTACCAACAAGCCCCTCACCTTAGCACCGAATAATTGACTCTGCCTTGAAGATACCAGCACTTGTCACAACACTTTAAATACTGGGCTGGATGCAGCTCTCATTTAGCCGAAGGAAGCAGCCAAGGAGTCAGCAGCACCTCACCTCCCCGTGCCATGGTGGGGTTGGACATGCTGAGCCACTAGGTGCCCTGCTAGCATGGCAAGCAGCTCCTCACTGCTGCTCCCACACCTGGCTGCTCAGGCTTCCCAAAACACATGAAAGCTCAAGGAGTTCCCCCAGATCTGCCTGGGGAAAGGAGAAATGGCAAGCAGTTTGCAGGATAGGGGAATGCAACACCAAGCCAGACAGCTCTTCATTGCTTTTGTCCTTTCTAAAACTTTTAAATAATAATTTAATTAATAACTTAAATATACTAAGTTCACTGGTAAAAGTGGCCAAGTGCAATCACCATATAACAGAGCTGTATTCACTTCCAACCACACACTGACCATCTTCTCACACAGGAGAGAACCCACACCAACAAAATCATCTACAAACTACCTGATCAGTTTCTCAAAAAGAGATATTTTTTAGTGTTATTTAGAGCACAGAGAGGAAAAGAGAGAAGAAACTGTTTAAAGTCAATGACACAAAGGTAAGATCTGTTCAGATAAACATAAATGTGACAGCACAATTTTCTTTGGTCTTCTTTCTATCAAATCTAAAAAAATTATTTTTAATTGATTCTTGAAGCACTTTTTGAAGTTCAATAAATGCTTCAGAAATCAGTTGGGAGTCCACAAATGTTAATAGTATTTAGCTCATTTCAATAAAAATGGCCTCATTAACATGCCAGCTGCTAAAATGTGTGATACCAACTGTGTCCTTCTGCCAGCCTGCAGGGAAGCATTCCTACTTACTACTCAGTTTTGCTTTAAAAGAGACCGTTTAGAAAACATACCCATTTTACTGTATGCATGCGTTCAGATAATTACTTCACTACTGCCCTACTCCCAAAAATGGCTTTAAAAGTCCCTGACAGCCCTTCCAATGAGTTGAGCTCAGGGTAGCTTTCTTTGCAGATTTTTTTTTCCCCTGCAGGCAAGTAAAACCTCATTTGCTTTCCCATCCATCAGCACAGGAGCCAGGTGAGCACTGTGCCTGTCTGAGGCAAGAAGTTTTTCATTATGGCTCTGCTACGTGGAAATAAATAATCTTCACTTAGCTCTGCTGCTGTCAAGCCACAACCAGTGGCTGCAGGTCCCTTGACTCCATGTAAGCACCCAACCTCCAGCTCCAAAATTTGAGTCTTATCACAACTAGCATGTAAGAGTGCCTGCTGCCTTCACCCATCTACATGAACTAAGGATGCCCCACATTTTGGCTTTATAAACAGCTTTTTAATGAGTGTTCGTGCATTATGGTTAGCTTTCTGAGACCTTTGGATGAAAGCCATTGGAAACTTTCAGGACTAGGGTGATGCCTGTGTTTGAATGGGTACAACATCCAACCAGGCAGGAATAACACTTGGAAATTCATTTTGAAACTTTTGATTTGGTGCTTTAAGCTAGCTGCTGCTACTACCCTCCTGGCCAGCCCTTGTGTGGTGATGACTCCAGACAATGCTGCAGTGCTTTAGGCACACAGTAACAGTAGCAATAATAATCACATGCCAAATTAAACTGTGTCATTAGGTCACAAGGTAAGTTGTACTGTATAAGTACTTCCAGAGAAAATGTGAGGCTTTGTTCAATAAAGTACTGATCAAGTCAATGAGATTGGCAAAATCCAGCTCAAAAAGTTCACCAACAGGTGGCAACACCAAAAATTTCCACATAGAATCATAGAATGGTTAGAGTTGGAAGGAACCTCAAACGTCATCTAGTTCCACCTCCCCTGCCATGACAGGGCCACCTCCCACTAGACCAGGTTGCTCAAGGACCCATCCAACCTGTCCTTGAACACCTCCAGGGATGGAGCATCCACAGCCCCCCTGGGCAACCTGTTCCAGTGACTCACCACCCTCAGAGTGAAGAATTTCTTCCTAATCTAAATCTACCTTCTTCTGGTTTCAAACTATAACCTCTCATTCTATCACTACAGGCCTTTGTAAGAAGTCCCTTCCCGGGGACATCTAATATGTATCTCTGGCATAAAGCTGCGTTAATAACTCAAGATCCCAACGTATATCTCAGCTCAAGAAAAACAACACACTCTTGGCCTTTAGGAGTCAGGTTTTGATTCTTGGACTATGTGAGTGCCTCTTCCTTGTGCTTACATTTGTAAGCATGAGTCCAGCTGGCGCCGTACCTGTCAAGCAAGCTGTTCACGCAGTTAGATGAAGCTGAATGTGCCAAGCAATAGTCATCTTACCCAAAGCAGCCTGGATAGCAATACATATGCCAGCCTGCCTGCAAAGCCCTGACCCCTCTTCACTACAGACCAAAGTAGCATGAGACTGTGTGCTACAAGTGTCCCCCAGCACATGAAAGCCCAGAGGAAACACCAGCAACCACCCCTAGGAACCCTTTTCCTCACCGTTTTAGAGCATCCCAATGCCTTCCAGCGACAAATGTATCCCATAAGAGCCAGCAGAGAGGTTGTGAAGCCCTCATCATGCTCAGGTATCCTTTGGTGAGGAATCATGAAGGGAACTCAGCCCCACGTGGCTGAAGAGCAGACACACAGGATACGACCTTAAAAAGCAGACCAGAGCCTGCAAAAGGCAGAGTAACAATAAGCAAGAATAAGCAGCAATCAGCAGCCACTGCAGCAGTAGGTCCTACACATGGGTGACCAGAAGCTGGTCCCACAACCCCTCGTTGCCCTACAGCTCCCACCTGGGATGCTAGCAGAGCAGAATGCAGCTCAGGCAATTCAGTGCAAGGATCTGAGTCCACATTACTGATGGAGGTGGATTTAAACTAAACTGTGAGTCACCAAATGGGCTGATTTGGCTCTAGCACTTGTGCTGCTGCGATGGGAAAGAGGCAGAACAGAGAGTGAGACTCTGTGTGTGTTTGAACCAGCACAACCCATTTGACTATTTGATGAGCTTCTTGTGCAAGTGGAAACCTATGTCATATGCCTGCCTTCATCTCCTTTTTCACCTACTTCTTTGCAGGTTCCTGACAGTATTATTAAAAAGGTGATACCCTGGCATGGGTTTTCCACTGCTCACATTAGCATCCTGCTGGGTTAGACACACAAGAAACACCCTCAGACCCACTGCAGCTCAAGATGCTGGCAAGCACCAGAGGAACATCCTACCTGTTATCCCAGATGTGCCCCAGCCTCTGTGAAACCTTGCTGGGGAAAAGACAAAATCAGCGCTTTAGCTCAGTGCATTGCCAAAATTTCAGACAAAGATACAGCACCCTACAGCACAAGGGGCCTGGAAAGGGAAATCTATAGGTCCTGCTACTGTGGTGAGCACGAGGCCAGCAAATCCCATCTGTGACTCTGATTTTGGCCAGAGGTCCCCAGCTGCTTAATGTCTTTGGGCAGAAATCTGCTATTGCTGTTTCCTACTGTGCTGGAGCAAACCTCACATCCTGGGCAGCCTGTGCAGGGAAGACGGAGGTATCAGCCTCCCCCACAGCGCTCAGTACTTCCAAAATGACTCCACTGCCTTTTGCTAATCCGAAAGCCTCCGGGCACCTCAGGTTCATATATAAAGCATAATTAAATAAGTGTCCCAGACTACAAGCAGAAAAGGCCACAGTACAGCTGAACAAGTTAGAAGTACCTGGTTCCTCTGAATGTGCTGTGAGATGTTGATCCCAAAGCCTGGCCCAGGACCCTCCGAGGCCATCCAAGAAATCAGAGTAAAACCATGAGGACTAATTACACAGGGTTATGGCAATGGTTAAAGTATAAACAGCTTCAGAAAGCACTTAGATATATTCACAAAAGGCCAGCCTGCCTGAGACCATGAGGCATAATTGCCTCTGATGTCCTTGAGGACATCTTTGATGGCCAGACCATGACCACACATCCACATGCTGGCTGGCAAAGACTGGCAGCTCTACTGCACACTTGGCAGTGGCCACGAATCAAGCTGGGAAAGAGAACAGCAGAGGCCCCTCTGCCCCCAGCTGGCCGAAGCAGAGCTGAGAGGTACAGGTCAGGAGGCCATGATGGTGCATGCAGTGCATTAATGCCATCCACTATGCAGCTTAACTGGGAATTTCAACCCCTGAGGACAACTTTGCAAGAGCTGCAGACATTCTCCTCAGCAATTAAATATATTCTTGTTAGGTCTTAGTTGACCAGACTCTGAGCAAAGGCATCTCAATAGCTCAAGCATTTTCAAATTTCACAGCTAAACTTTTTTTAAAGCACAGTTGTTTGGTTTTTTTATATACACCATTAAAGACCAATTTGAAGGTGCTCACAGCAGGTTAGCATTCTCCAGATCTACAGATTCACAGCCTTTACCTTACAAAGCATCACTTCCACCCCAACTGTATGTCCCTCCCTGTGCCTCAACCGTAGACCCACGAGTTTCAGGGGGTGCAGGTGCCCCAGTCCCCTCCTTCCCCTCTCTCCTCCCTGCTTTGTTTCGGGTCACCCGTATTTCACTGGAGAGGTCAGAGTGTGGCAGCACAGCCGCGGCTGAGGCCCTTCCCCGAGGGAGGAAGGTAACACGCAGAGCTTTTGAAGAGGCAATAAGAGAGAACGCCGCAATTAGGGGTTGCAGTTTCTCTGGTGAATTTGCATTTTAAATTACTTTTTGCTATAATTATGTTTCATCTTTCTTGTCACTCTGACTTCCGTAACTTTTATTATTTCCTAAGGATGGTTCAAAATGCTGTATAAGACTACAATTATAAAAGAAAAAAACAATATGAATTTTTTTTTTCTTAAAATATTCCTTTGAGATTAACCACTAGGGAAAGAAAAAGATGAGACGAAGGGGCACAGGAGAAGGTGATGCTGAAAGGAATTTCACCCTGAGGAGGGAGCTGCGGGTTCTGGCTCATTACCCCGAGCTCTGCAGAAAGCAGAAGGCTGCAACAAGGACTTCTCCCTGGCCACGTCCCAGCCAGGCAGATACCCCAACCTCCCCACGGGGGGAAATCCCAATTACGAGCCCCTTCGCCTCGGGGTTTACAACTTGGCCCTGACTGCTAAATCCAATTATCTCTGGGTCCCATTAAGCAAAGATACCTCGACAGCTCTGCTGTCAGAATAGATTAACCCATGGCCAGATTGATCCCTGGATCCTCTCCTCCCTCCTCTCTGCATCGCTGCTGGTTGCATGAAAAGTCAGATAGCACTGCTGTGGCAGATCTGTTGCACCTTCACTTCTCACCCTTTCCAAACAACCTCTCACCGCTCACCAAACACTCAACAGTGCCCTCAAAATGGGAGCAGGGAGCTCGACCCCTGGCAGGGTCACAGAGATGCTGAGCCTCACAGTCAGCTGCAGAGGACAGCCCGTGCCGTGGGAAAGACAAGAAAGAGAAGAGAATACCCCCAGCTGTCTTGATACACCAAAAAAAGCATGTCTAGATCTCTCCAGTGTGCTCTGAAGGGGAAAGAAAAGCCAGTCAAAGGAAAAGGAAAATGCACTTCAATCTATAATAAAACAATGCTGCTGCCATTGTCAGGCACCTGAATGGAGACATTAAGGTTAGATGAGCCTATGTTATATTTAATGCTGTCAAACACTGTTTGAACACAAAGCTTGGCTCGCGTTACTGCCGCGCTCCCTGCCTGTGAGGCTGCCCTGCAACTTGAAAGGGCTCCCACCACAAAATGAGCTCTTTGTTTTTTTGCAATTGCAGAATTGGAGTCAAGAAAATGATGGGGACTTTGTATCTGAATGTCACCTCTGATGTGTTGTGTTAATTTTCCTCGTTTAATACCCTTATCTGGATGCTAATGCCAGATGACTATGTTGGTATATTACATGAACACAAGCAGGTCTAAGTAAAAGGGCATCAATTCATACCCCATCAGGACAGTGGTCCATGGGTTTATTGAAATACCAGTCCCAATTTTGATCTGAGATAAGCTGATACAAATTAGAAGTAGCTCCCTTAAAAAAAAAATAACTCATGGTGGGTTGGGGAGGTCTGTGGCTGTTATTACCCTACACATCTCCTCTGAAAGCAGTGCTTCTGCAGAGACTGACCCTGCCTGGACATGTCCATCCCAGCCAGGCTCACCAAGGCCTGAGAGCTCCAGCCAAGGCAATACTGCATGCTGCCTTCAGCCTAGTTTGCTAGGTTTTTTGTAAACTAGCTTATCTGTTCCATATACACTCTGTTCCTGGCAGAGAGGGAAAGCCAGACAGGTTTTTCCCCTCTTCCCTGACCCTCTACCACATACAGCAGTTTCATTTCATTCATAGATTTTGCCACTAGAACAAACTTTCTAGGGCTTGGTGATTTTTTTTCTGTGAAAGCTTTTTAAGGCAAGAAAAAGAAACAATTCAGTAAACCAGTGCTTTGTTTTACTGCACTGGCTTAAGACAATATCCCTAAGATATTATTAATTAATGATCCAACTCTTACAGCTTCTCTGCAGTAAGATAAAAGTTGACAGAACAGAGAAGCTCCAGATGGAGGAAATCTACATCAGATAAGGCTTTATGAGTGACAAGCCCCTGCCACTTTCAGTTAAGGCCACAGACATAAGCCAGTTGTTATGCTGCAAATCACCTAGAAATACCCTAAATGCAAACATCTTTCTTCTTAAAACTACCTGTTGCATCAAAGACATCTAGTCTAACATTCTGATTTGGCTGTAGAAAGCACTTTTTTTTTTTTTTAAACTGAAAGAAAAGGTTTACAGCAATAAAAAATTAGAGGAAAGAACGAGCTTCAGCCACAGGCCAGCTTCAAACACATCCTGCAAATGTTCATGGAATAAAAAGTTACACAGCACTAGCATAGCACCTTCAAGCTAGCACTGGGTGAAATTTTAAACTGATTGACTTGCTGTTTTTCTTTCCTGCAAAAACTGTAATTTATTTTCTACTCTAAGCCCTTTTGAGAAAGCAGCTCATGTGGGTTTGATGGCAAGTGAACAGTAATAATAATACTAATCCCAAAGCCATAGACAAGACTGCAAAGCTCTTTACAAGGGCCCTAGCTCATGGGCAGGAGACCTCTAAGCCAGCACCTGAAAGGCTTCTTGAACCAGGAAAATTAGCTGTAAAACTTTTACAAAAGAACTATTTTCAGCAAATGAAAATGAAGGCAATATGACAGAAATACAGACCATGACTGGCAATCCAGCACTGTATGAGCTATATTGGCCAAGCCACCTCCCCACATCACTTTAGCTCCTGCTTCAGCATCACATAGACGCATACAGTTCATCCTGCTCCTTTCAAGTTATTGGAGCATTTTGGGCTATTCCCACATAAGAGGGCCCTGAGTGAGCCAGGATCTCAACTTAGATGTTCAGGTCTAGAATCTACATACACTGACATTCCAACATTGAGTCAAACTCAAACCCCCAGCTCACATCTCCTGTTCCCAGCTCTCACCATCCCAGTTTAGTTAGGTTGCAGTAACCATTTAAACCTTCTCCTTAAAGTTACATAATCTTCTCTGTTATTGAAGTGGCCTTTTTTTAACTGATGAAGGTTAAGCTTTTCATTTTGTCTTTTAAAATCTATGCTCTGCATCATCTCATGGTTTTAAAATGCCTGGTAGGATTAAACTTAAGACTTTTCTCCATTGGGTCCACTAAAGCTTCTGCAATGTGAATCTGTTTTTTTGATAAAACAAGAGGATACCACATAAATCACTGGAGTTTGTTATTTTTAAACAGCCCCCCCCCCCATCTTCACAAAGGAAAGGATAATTTGAATTTTAGATTTTAAAGACTGATCTCACTTGAGTCTCCTTCTATTCTAGGTAGTGATGTTATGCTTGCTGTCTAATTAAGGAAGAGATGGATTAAGAGATAGATTTATCACCTACCTTGGAAATTACCATAGCCATTACTGTAATAGTAATGTCTGCATCCTGCAGGATCCAAAAGCGCTTAACCAGATAAAGAAACCCTGTTTCCATTCCACATATGTAACAGCAGGGGTATCTGAAACATCTCCAGGCTAAAATAACAAAATCAAGCCAGGATTCAACCTAGTGCATATTTGTACTGGATGTAAAGTACATGTGAGGGGTCCTCACTCTTGTGAGCTTTCCCAGTACAATTCACAGGTTTAGAGATATATGTGTACAGAAGGAGCAATAGCAGCCTGCCTCTCAAAGGCAAAAAAAGCCCCCAAAACCAAAGACTTTGCAAGAGAGGATTTAAGATAATTCAGGTGCCTAAATCCTCAGCCAGATCCTGAAACTCCTTGTTTAAATGTTATGGAAGCTCAGCATGCATCTCTTTAAAAAATGCATAGCTCCTCAAAAGCCTTCATTTCTGCTTCTAGAGAGACTGGAGTATATAAGCCAAGGCAGAGACCATGTTGGTGTCCTACACACACCAAAGCCCAAATGGGGTAACAAAAGTAATAACAGATAAATGCTCACATGCCCTGAGGTGCTGGGTGAGGATCCCCTATGAGGCAAGGAGAAGCCAGTGGTAGCACCTACTGTGCCAAGGAGAGTGCTCAGGAAGCATTTCCCACTAACCTCATAATTCTTCATCCTTCAGGCCAAAATACAGCTGCAGAAATGTGCCACTTTTGTTTGCTGCTGTACAAAGTCTGCATTTCCATCCCATTTCCAAAGATCATTTCAGAGACTCCTCAAGGCAGCAACTGGAAGACCCCCACACCTCCAGAGCAACAAACCCCTATGACACCAGGCAGTGAGACAGCACAGGGAGAGCAAGATCTCCAGGACACAGCCAAGCTGCCTTGGCTGAGAGGGCTCTTCAGTAGAGGAGTGATGCCTAAAAACTTCCAGCTGTGCGTGGAAGGTGGGTGCTCAACAGGTGTCTGTTTAAGGAAGAGGGAGAACCTAAATATTGCACTTAATCCTCTTAACTCAGAAGGAGGTGGCAGAGAAGAAAGTTTTTAGCAGAGCATGTAAATCATGGCAGTTTGCAGTTGTAGCTAGCTTCATCAAATCATGTGCTAAAATCAGTAATTCTTCCAGGCCAGGAGGAAGATTATCAGCTGTTGTAAATTGTTGTACTTCAAAATAGCACATTAATTGCTGTGATAATTTACACCAGCTGAGAATCTCCTCCAGGGACTATGTTTATTATTCAGCTTTGTGTCTCAGACAATAGAGGTCTCTATCAGGGATGGGGTCCTGTGGTACTTTCATCATACCCATAATAATGGAAAGCAATATAAACCTTCTGTCTTTCCATTTCGCATAACCAATGTATCAACTGAATTGGACTTAATTGCACAACAGTGGAAATGGAGCCTGGAAACACTGATGGAAATCACCATTGGGGGTTTTCTTCCCCTCTCCCCCTCTGGTTACTTTTTACCAAATGATCTTCAGTCTATTTATAACAGTGTGGAAAACATGGTGTTTTACTCACGTTTCAGTGCACAAATATCCACGCTACGCTTTGTCCTTTACAAAACCGATTTTAAAAGGCATGCAGGGACCAGATGAGGAGGGTGCCTCATACTTTTAGTCACCCATGGTCCAGTGCGTGTGGCTGTGGCTGGTCCCTGCCCTGACCCCATGAGCAAGGTGATAAGGTGTTGTTTCCAGGGGAACATGCCTGTTGCTGGTAAGCCGTGCTGTGTTTTGTCCTAGTGGACCAGGTTGCATATAGGGGTGCTGTATAGGAACAATCCAAACCAGCAAAAACCTGGAACAAGCTGGTTAGTAACAGCATGCTGACCTAAGCAACTCACTTCCCTCCCCAAATGCACAACTACAGTCCCAGCAATTCATCCTCCCCCCTCTCTGGCCACCTTTGCCCACTGTGGAGCCCAGGGAGGGAGCGGGAGCAGTGGTTTCAGGGCAGGGACCAGCCCTCGAGCAACATCCAGCAGTGTGGTGTGACTGCAAAGGTGCAGGCAGGTGGGACGGGCATTTCAGCTTTCGCTGGCACTGAGCACAATGCAGGAGGGCGTGAAGGGCTGGCACTAGGGCCAACTTGGGGCAGGTCACCCCACTGCATAGAGTCCCTACACATATAGGAAGGGCAGGTGGGATAGCTGTTTGCAGTGCAGTTAGCTGGGAGTGGGCTCAGGCCCCTCTGACAAGCTGCCCCTTGTTTTGTGGGCTGGAAGAAGAAACAGCTCATCAATTCTGCCTCCTGAAGGCACCTCAGAAACCATCAGAGGTGATTTCTGTAACCAGCCCACCTGCAGCCAAGCTCAAGAGCACTGGAAGCTTTGCGGGAGCTCTTTTGTTTGCTGCATGGCACCTCTTACCCTAATGCAAACAAGCTCCTAGCAATCTAAAGAGCAGCTTGGAAATGTTTGGATCCAACATATTCCCCGCGGCTGTCGGAGCTGTCACCGCCTGCCAGACAGCTGGGGGGAGTGGGGAGGGGAGCCAGGTGGGGCCTCCGGAGAATGGCCAGCACCTCTAGCTTTTAAAGATCTCCAGCTTTTCTGGAGTGACAAAGATGCCTTTCCTACAAAGTGTACAGGCTGGTCCTGAGCATCTGCGTGCTGGCAACCAGCCTTCTCTGGAGATTGACGTTTCATCTGTGTCGTGTGTTCCCATTTGTGCAATGATCCTGGATATCAGGAGCAAAACCTCTGCCTAGCCAAGCGGTATTGCTCAGCTTGACAGAGCCCTAACCCAGCACTGTTACTAGTCTAAACTCTGATGTCCATATTTGGAAAAAAAACTTTGTTGCATGAAATCTGAAAAAATCAGAGGATGTTTGAGACATGCTATAAAACACCTGATATCAACATAATTTGCTTCCAAATTCAGAAAGACAGTAGCAGCCATAATTTGTCTCACCCTCTGTTCCCTTCTTTAACACAGTAAAAAGCCTTCCCCACACCCCCGCAGCTTTTGGGAGGCTTGCTCTTGTGCCATGCCAGGCTGAGGGAAGGGACCCCATGAGGTGATGTGGGGCATGAGGTGTTCACACACAGCTGCACCAGTGCCACCAGACATCATCATCCCCTTCCTGCTGGCCCCATTGTAAGCTGTAGGGGCACAAAGCTACCCAGGTTTCCATGGAGGTGTCTTTTGTATAGATGGTATAGGTATGTGAGCAGGAGGAGGCTATAGGGGGAAGGCACGTGATGACAGCAGCGACCTTAGTGTTTACCCCAGCTGTGTGAGAACCAAAGCCAGGACCAAACTTGCCAACACAGACAAGAGCTACTGCAACTGATCCCCTGATTTTTACTCTATTGGCTGTACACGCACTGTTCACTGTTCCCATCTCTGTCGAAAATAATGGTTCACTCAGAAAACTTGCTGCAAGTGGACTTTGCTTTTAGGAAGTTCATGGCCAATGAATTAACCAGGTTCCATAAGCAGATAATCTCCAGAGTCACCAACTACTCCATAGTGGCCAATGTAAAATCACCTAAAACGACTATTCATTGGAAACATCACACGTTATTTACCTGCTTGCTATAGAATAAGTCTTTATGTAAATCCTGATCTCATTCATCTGATGGTGATTTGTCACCTTGCACTGCAGATGACAAGGACTAAGCCACCCCACACCTTTATTTTCAATGAGAATTGACTAATTTTTAAGTTTCATTCATTATTTCCAATGCAGCCCAGCTTGACAAGAAAACTGGAAACACTGGTGATGTTTCAAAGTTTAAAACTTACAATTTTCAATAGTGTCTGCATCAGCTGGGATGATCGAAAAGCTGCTTGGCAGTGGACCCCTCCTGGTAAATGAGCTGGGTTATTTGGAAATAACTCTATGGAACACGAGAGCAGGGAAAATGGGAAGACAGGAGATAGGCATCAGTCACCCAGGAGCCACACCATGCCGTAAGGACAGCACTTCATCAAGTGATGCTCCTATTAGAGATCCCCTGCCTCCCATGCACCAGCACAGACACTTCTAGTTAATCCTGGTGACAAGAACGTGTAGTTTCATCTCTTTTTCCTCCAGTGCACCACCACCAGCCCCTGTGGCACTTTGCTGTTAGAAACAGTGATTCCTGGATCCCACTGGAGCACGAACTGCCTGTTTGCACCACCAAAGCAGGGAGGGTTGAGGCTGATAAGCAATGCAAAAGGCAACAAAAGTCTCAACATCTCCCCTGCCCACTTCTAGCCAAGCATAAGGCTGCAGGAGCAGCCATTTCCTCAGGTTTGTACACGCCAAATAATTATTAAGCTGTTGTGCTCAGCAAGATATTGGTCTCAAGCTTTTTTTTCTCCTAGTTGTTGAAGTGCAAATGTGATTCCCCGTGAAAACATGTGATTTTGCTCTAAACCTGTTGGTTCAGGTTTGTGCTCTTGGTACTGCCTTAGCAAGAAGCTAGAAGGGAAGGAGGGAAGCAGCTATTAAGCTGCTGAGGCCTTTGATCTGGTCTATTATGTTTTACAAGGCTCTGGAGCTGGACAAAAGTTTGGCACCTGTGCCTCTCATCGACCACTGACTTAGGAGGGAGTGAAGCAGCAAACACAGCTGGATGGGCCCTCCCCACTTGTCCTGAGGGCATCCTTTGGCCTCCTTGTCTTTTTGGGGTGCATCAGAGTCAGCCTGGGGATCCACAGTGGGAATCAACCCCAGGAGGGCAGGGCAGACGACAACCCTGCTCCCTCCCAGCCACAAGGCATTGCTGTCAGGACACCCTCAACCCTTCTGTAGAGGAGGCTTTGGGGGGCTCAAAGGGAAGGAAAAGCAGGATCAGGCAGCATGGCTGATGACAAGCTTTCCTCCAACTGGCCATTTTTTTGCTTCTAAGGGTTAATGTAGGTGAACTTTGCCGCTGTGAGCCTTGTCTTGAAGCTTGGTTAAAAGGCAACGTGTCTGACCTTGCTCAAATGCAGTCTGTTGCTTTCATAGTATTGATGACACACTTTGATACAAACTGGAGTTGTTCCACTGCATATTTTTAATGCCTGGCAAGGTTTACCTCTGTGTGTATTCCTCCAACACAGATCTCTTCAAGAAAATCTATTTCCTATTTAGCAAAAACTTAAAACGTGTTCTAGACACTGCGTGCCAGAAAGAAAACTAGTGTCTTCGAAATAGCCCCAGTTACTGGGAGAGCTATTTGTGCATTTCATAAAATGCAACCTCCTTTGGGCCAGGAGAAACAATATGGTAAACATGTTGCAGCAAAGAGGTCAGAGAAAGTGGATCTTTTGTTTAAAACATCTACAAAGAGGCTGCTATTTTTTTCATGTGTTGGTTGTACTCAGCCCACAGGCTTGTTTCAGAGCTGCAGAGGATCCCACCAGGGCCCGGGGCAGCCACACCTCTGTGAGCTGGAGCCAGAACCACCGTCCCCAACACACGCAGCATCATGTGTTAGAGGCTGCTCCTGGAAACATGGGGCTAACGGAATGGATTTCCACTGCAGAGGACCATAAAGTCAGTTGCAATAAGCTTGGGAAGTATTATAGTGGCCTCATGGTAAAAAAAGCCTATATACTCTTTTGCACAGCAGAGACAAGGCAAGCCCTCCCTGCTCCAGAGAAACCCAACCTCTAGCATAACACATTTTGCAGAGTTTCAGAGAGTTTCATAGCATGAGTAAATAACACAACTATGTTTATGTTATAAACACCTGGAAAAGCAGATTAGATCAGCCTGACAAAATGCTTTAACAATACCCCAGGTTAATTTTAGTGCTGTTAAAATTTCCTGCAACAGTCCATTAATGGAGATGTTGGTGACATTTACTGTGCAGCACGTCCTGTAGTAACTCCAAGTGAACCCTTGCTGCCCCCTCTCACACCAGTCCTTGCAGTGGCAAGTTTGTGTCAAAGCATCCATTCCCCTGCATCAAATCCCATAAAATAACAAGGAAAGCATCTGAGAAAGGCCTGAGCTCTCCTTTGTTTGACAATATCCCATTAACATTAATGAGGTTGACTCTCAGTCAGACTGTAAAACAAACTGAGAAGCTGTGACGTTTAGCTATTGACAGGGTCAACACAAGTCCTACAAACAATAGGTTATGGTCAGCTGTCAATTAAACTTAATTAAAGAAAGAAAAAGCCTTTTTGGCCATTAAAGATATTAGTCCTTCCTCATCAGAAAGTCTTACTGACCTTAGAAAAGGGAAAACATCCTCTAGCTACGGCAGCTCTGGCCAATTTCTCTGGTGGGGAAATCCTTGGCATGTCCCTAAGCTGCCTGACCCCAAAAAGGCAGCATGCGCACCTGCCTGTGGTAAGTGCACTCCCTGTGCACTGTGCCAGCTTGATGACAGTGTCCCCACCCCATCAGCACTTTGCCCAAGGACTCATAGAAAGGATTTTTGTTGCCACCTGAAGATGCAGGCAGAGGTGAGGAATAAAGCCTCAAAGGAAGAAATGCAGAAGACCAGGATGCATTCCCCAGGTTACATCCCCTCAGGGTGACAGATGGGGATTTGGATGCAGGAGTGAGACAGGGAGGGTGCAGAGTTTGGCTATGCCCTGGAGAAAAGAAGAGTGGTGCAAAGTTCCCATCAGCACCAGCTTGATGTCCCTTGCTTCTTCTCCAGCATTGGCCCTGAGGTAGCCTATTTGTCTTCACCTTACTTTAGAATAAGGTGAAGGGCATATTCTCCAGTTGAAGGGTACTGATGTTGAAGGTCTTGCCATACAACCCAAGAAGGAAAGCTGAACTCTTCCCATTTTCCATCTGAATTGTGTCTGTTGGAGCCAACTCTGCTGTGCTGGAGATGAGGATGAGAGGTACAGCTTCTTTGCTTCTGCTCAGTGTCAGTGAAAAGAAAAGTCTCGTATGAAAAAAGAACAGTTCCCTATGTACAAATAAAGACTTGACTGAAGTCTCCAGGTAAGATACGTCTGTAGTAAGTCTCTCCAGTGGATACAGAAATTTGTTAAACATTTCCATCTGCTAAGGAGTCCAGCCATTGATTTGTGCTTGTAAATTCCTTAGTGGCATTGGTTTTCCAACATTGAAAAAAGGGAAATTATGGGAATATCCAAACTCATAAATATTGCAAGACATGCACACACGCACACAGAAAAAAGAGTGTGGCATGTAATGCAAAGGCTTGCTCTTGCCAATTAGTACAAGGATTTTACGAGTGCTCACAAACTCTTCATGAAAACGGCCTTTTAGGCAGACTGACATCACCCAGATGTTTTTAATTACAATAGCTCTGGGACTAATTTCTCTGCTTATCTGTTACTGCCCTCCAACACTGGTTCCTGTTGATTAAATCTGCCTCAGTAACAGAGTACAACTTCTGGAGACGAAATGGCTGAAGATGTTCAGTTTTGTGGTGATTGGGTGTTAAAGTTTTGCTGCACTTTCACATAAGCTAACAAAAACAAGGGAGATTAGATCCATAGCATGCTATCTCCTTGGCCCTGTCATGGGTTCGGAGTGTGTTCCTGTCCTTCTCTCTTCTCAAAAGTAGCCCTGTGTAAAGTGTCTGCATGTCCCTTCATATCAGAAACCAGTGGCCATAGTTTCCAGAGGTGATCAGGACCTACAGCTTCATGTTGAAGAGCAAGATCATCTTCTTTGAACACAAGGTTCCGTGTCCTTAGCAGTGGAAATAGTTCACCCCACAACTGCAAGTTCTTTTCCCTTCCACAGGTGGAATCCTCACAGACATAAGTGAGATTTCATAGTTTGAGGCATAGTTTTCAAGTGTGTCTTTCTGCCCAAGTTGATAAAGGCTTCTCAGTTGAACTCAGCAGGGCTCCTTCCTTTCTGTTTTAGACTGTGACAAGAAGGGCTGGGGAACACACCCTGCCATGTGTGGTGTTTGATGCTCCAAGTAACAGCGACTGTACTTTCAAAAGGCTTGCAGCTGGTTTGCAGGAACCAGCTTGCCAATGTATATGCTCATTCTATGTGGGAGAAGAGGCTACCTGCACAGACATCTCTAGATGCCACCTGTGGGCAGGCACCTCAGCTCCCAGGGCATGTCCTCTAGCTGTAGCCAAGGGCTTTGCACACATTGCAGTCCTCTCCCAGACTATGCCCGCTAGGAGAGGTCCCCCTCGTGATGGGCAATGATACATTTCCACAGTGCAGGAAGTTATTGTTTCTCCATGCAGTCACTATGTCCAGGGGGAGGGAGAGGAAAGGCTTATGGACCAAGGCTCAGAGCTGCAGCAAAGCAGCCATACTGATACAGCCTGATAAGATAACAAAAGCAACGTGAACAACCAGCAGCACAGGATCACAGCAGCAGTCCCTGAGCAGTGTTTTTTCTTCTAAACCATTAGTGATTTCCCAGGTTTCAAGGCACTTTAAAAGGCCCTTATGAGTGTGGAGCAGGTGTAGTGGGTCTGTCTGAGCTGATTTTCCCCATACAGCCTTCATGCTGCAGTACTGGAAGCCAGAAGGTGTTGATAACACACACTCTTGTTATGACGGGGTGTGTGTGGGGGGGCAAGATTTGGGAGGGGATACAACCCGGACAGCCGACCCGAGCTGACTAATAGGATATTCCATACCATATGACATCAGCTCAACTATAAAGGGAGGAGGACGGGGGGATTCTGGGAAGACATTTGTCCTCCGAGCAACCAGTACGTGTTCTGGAGCCCTGCTTCCCGGGACAGGCCCGACACCGCCTGTGGATGGGAAGTAGAGAGTAACGGCTTTGTTGCTTTTGCTTTGCTTTGTGCGCGACCTTGCTTTCTCTGCTGTTTATTAAACTGCTTCTTATCATAACCCACGGGTTTTCCTTTTCCATCTTACTCTCTCCCCGCTTGCCTTGCTGNTGAAATTTTCCTTATTTTTGGATTTCGCAAACTATAACAGAAAAAAATAGTTCTGTAGAATTAAAGTTTCAAACACCCCAATGAATACTAGGGGTTTTTTTCAGTGAGTGTTCCCCAAACCAGGTTCCTTTGTGATCCTGTAGCTGGCTTGTAATATAGTCTATTAAGAGACACTGATAATCCTCACGTGACTCATCTGTGCTATGATAAGATGATGTTGCCACTGGCCTTGCCACTGCTGTCTCTCCGCGATTTTTGATGAATAATAAGTCCCTTTATGGACTTTTCTGTACTTATTATTTGTAACGAGGTATTTATGTGTGTGTATATATATATATATATATATATATATGCCTTTCATTATTATGATTTTAAGCTGACTTCTGTTTTTTCTGTGCCTACCATTATTTTTTAACAGGGGTAATTGTGTTACTGCAGTATTTAACAAAGAATGCACCAATATAACTGTATTTAAGCCCCTTTCATAAAAGCCTCTGTAATCTCTCTATGGCATAGCCACTTACTCTTTCATGTCAGCACAGCAATAAATAACAGAAATTAATATTCAGGTTAGTTAATATCAATTTTGAAAACAAAACACTCATCTTCTAGCAGGTTTTTTTTTCCAGAAATATCTTAAATCTTGTTTCTGAAGTTAAACTGAAATTAAACTCCCCACACCCCCACATTAATATGCAGTGACTTGCCCAGTGACTATGATTCTATGATAGTAAAGGTGACAAGCTGGTGCACATCAACAATTGTTCATGCTCATTTAATGTAGGTGCTGAGCAGAAATGGAAAGGGACTAGCAGGTGGTGTGTTGAAAATGGGAAGGGTACTCATCTGCAGGGTAGCTGGCCAAACCTGTCAGCACGTGTCATGGGTGCCAAAAGCTTACAAAGGTTTGAGAAAGGACTGGACAAACTCCTACAAGAGAAAACCCTCCAGCACAGTTACACAGTGGTTTTAGGTGGGGAAGCTTTTGCTGGGAAGCCCCAGTGTAGCGCAGCTTTCCCCCAGGTGCACAGCAGTGCCTCAGCTGGAGCAGTCGCTGCTACACCTCCACCCACTGCTGCGTGTGATTCCCACCAGCAGGTCTTCTCCTGTGTGGTTTTCAGAAGTGAAGGCAAGAGATCAAAGGTCCTGCTGGAAGGTATGTGCTACCCGAGTGGATCAAAAAAACACTGTTAGCACAAAGCCCCCAGCAACAATGGAAGACAAATAAAAGACAAAATATACATACAGCAAATTTATACAACATGATTTGTAACCAAAGCAATTGTTTCTCATCTCACTTCCTACTAGTATTTCGCTATGAGGAGGATATCTGTTAGATGTAAACAGCTGAAGCCACTTGCAAACCACAGGCCGCTTTTGTTGCCGTGTTAGCGTAAACTCGGACTTCCCATGTGGTCAACAAGAACACACCCGGGGCAGCACAGACGGCGACTCTTACGCTCCCGGTACCTCCCAAACCAGCCCAGGAAATGTGGTTAACCCTACACACGGTGCGGCAACGCTAGCAGTGACAGAGCCAACAAAACGACATGCAAAAAAGAAGATCAACATTCCTATTTTTATACAGATAAGAAAGTGATGCAAAGAAAGGTGAAGGAAGAGCTCAAGCACCACGGAAGAAGCCCACAACATACCTGACTGAGCCAGTTGCTCTGGCCATCCTTCCTCTTCATGGTCCCCTGCGTGGAATGGTCCCAGCTCTGCGTGTTTTCACCACATCCTCCCCTGAAACCAGCTCTGCTGTGGCAAGTGTCCATTCCCAGTTTGCTCCTTCCCAAAGGAACAGGAGGTAAGTCAGCAATTAATACAAATACCCAAGGTTTCAGAAAAATCCAGATGCCGGAGTTAACATTAACTGCTCCCAGGAAGCTTTAACTCTGTCAAAAAGATATTTACCCCAACATAGCTGGAAAAGGTGTCACAATGCAATCCTTGGCAGTTGCTTTATCTTAATCTTCCATGTTAAAAATTAAAGACTGTATTAATACAACATCAGACCTACTTAATAGTACTCTTTTATCAAGTTGATATGATGGTAGCTAATTATTAAATGAGTTAATGTATGTCTTGTTATTTAATCTACCATGACTGATAATGAACTGTGTCAAATACTTATTAGACGCTCATTCCCTCTACACCTAGCTGACATTAACATGGCCCACAATTAAACACCAGTGCTCCCTCTCTGCCAGGCACAATCATGCTGTCAAACATGATCCCACTAGCTATTCCTTGCTCCTAAGTGTGAGATGTGTCATCCTCCATTTGTCTGGTCCCAGAAACTGCCCAAGATAGAAGAAAACCGGGGAAAGTCTGATGGGAAGTGGTCAAACTGGCTTAAGTATGCCCAGAGGTAGCTAAAACTATCAGTGAAAGGTCAGTGTCAAAAGTGACAGAGTGAAATTATCCTCACTGGGTTGGAAGTTTCTGCTATATCTTGTTTTCCACGAGATGTTGTGGTGGCATCCAAACTAGTAAAGGAAAGAGCTGATGGGAAAGGGCACAGGCTCACGAGTACATGAGCTGATCTTCCCAGGAGGCAGCACCGGTGCCTCCTCCCCAGGCACTGTCTTGGGGAGCACAGGTGGGCACAGACCAGGGTTGCACCCAGGAAACTCATTGCAGTTCAACACTGTCTGGGAGAGGTGCCATTTGACCATATGGTGCACGTATGCTTATTACACTGTGTTGACTAAGCTCCAGAGACCCCCTGATCTCAGCCAGCATGGGGTGTCCCCAGGACCAACTGTCTCTGCTCCTGTCCCCAACTCCCAGCATCTGAGAAACCTCCTCTTGACTAGTCCTTCACTGTCCTCCCAGGAGAACGGCAACAAATGCACCTATTTTGTCTATACTGACTTTCCCTCATCCAGTTCAACATCAGCTTTTTCATTAAGGTGGTAGCAGTAACCCAAATACAGCTAAGATACTTAAGAGACTCTAGGGCTCACCAGGCCCTACAAACTACATTGAAGAAGCCTGGAAGCTCATTGCAAGAAGCAGAGCTACAGTCAATTCAGACGTGGCTTTTGGTCACAGAACTGTCAAGATTGAGGTTTCCTTTGATGACAAGAGGTTTTGTATTGCCAAGGACAGTGATCCTTGTCAAGGGGCAGCTACGACAAGGCCACCCAGGACTGCTCAGAGCAATCAAACTTTTTTTGCTTTGCTGCACTCTCATTGCCTCTCTGCCCCACCGTTCAGTCCACCCTTACCCCCAGCATCAGCACCCAAAAAACCCAACCTTCATCTTCAGCCAGACCAACTGGCCACCTATTTTGGAGTTGCTGTTATGGCCAAACTGAGCCTGGAACTAGAAGCAGTGAATGCTGTTGATCAAGCAAGGTTACTGCTCTCAGACCCAGAAAGAGTGGAGAAGAGGAGGAAGAGCAAGATACAAAGCTCAACATATCTGGTTTGCTTTAGACCTTCTCTAATAGCTGCTCTCTTACCACTAAAAGAACAATTTCAAGTCAAGCTGACAAGCAGCCTACTATTGTGCTCACTTTGCACATAAAAAATACATCCTTCCTTAGCAGAAATCTCTGAAATTTCTCACAACCACCTAGAAACACCAATGTAGTGGGGAGGCTGGCCAGAGGAGCATTTTCTGACCAGCTGTGTGGGCCATGCTGCTAGCTTACCAACCAGGCCCATGATTCTGACTTTGTTTCAGGGAGCTGAAGCTGGGATATCAAATGCTTGACTTCATTGCTTAGTTATGGAGCTGGCTTCAGCTCACACCCACTTTTGAACATCCTGGCCAGGGGAATGTTCCTGTGAGCAGCCTTAAAGTCCTGGTTGTATGTTAGCTTGCTAAGCACGGGGGCTGCATGTAGTTTAGCAAGGCATCTGTGTCTCTGTTTATACTTCTGGAAAACATCCCAGTGGGCTTTCACAGGAATCTGAAGACTGGGAATAACTCAAGCCCTTGTTTGAGTTATTCGCACACTATTCTCATTTCTCTGGAGAAGTGTGTATAGCATCTAGCAGAGTTAGGACAAATCTTGGTCAGGACTTTTGGTCCCTAAGTTGTAATAAGGCCTTGCAAGATTCTAGGGCAATTTGAAGTTCTTTTTACTGGAGAAAAAACAAGAATGAAGCAATGAGATATTG
Organism: Brachypteracias leptosomus; assembly: GCA_013401335.1. Taxonomy (NCBI): domain Eukaryota; kingdom Metazoa; phylum Chordata; class Aves; order Coraciiformes; family Brachypteraciidae; genus Brachypteracias; species Brachypteracias leptosomus. The sequence continues at coordinate 125,918 of VYZX01019487.1, forward strand.
TATTTGATTTGCTGACTTACCTGGGGAAAAGGGCAGAAGTCAGAAAGTATAATATTAAAAACCAATCATAACTTCAGCTCATACAAAGTCTCAGGAAAGGTTTAGTCCTAAAAATGGAAGAAAGTTCTTTGTTTGCTCTACAAGAAGTCAATTGAAAATAGATTAAAATGCAGCCCGTATAAGAACAGCTTCCCACCTGCTTGTGAACACCTAAGGGAAATTACCTGAAAATGCAGAAATTGTTATACAGATCAAACAAAAGCACTTATCTATAATTACTGGACTTATCTGTTTGTCTCGAGACTAGCAGCAACAGTTCCAGTTGTTAGGAATAAATTTGGTGCTATGATTTGTATTCCCTTCTTCTACCTCTTCCACCAAGATCACCTAGAAAAGATTCAGTTTATAAAAGAAAATGGTTTCCTTAACTTCACTAAATAAAGGCAGACTGAAGAGATTTGGCCAGGTAGATGAAGGAGGGAAAAAGAGCAAGAAAAATAGCCAAAAGGTCTTCAGAGAAGATTTTCTTTCCTTTTAATAACTTTACAACTGGACCTGCTAGTATCTCAAAGACTTGGAAGGTCTCCTGGGACACTTCTCGTGTTTCTGCTATGTCCTGGCTGTCATCCTAATTATTCAATAAATAATTATTGACGTTTTAAGCATTCACAGAAGAAACTCCCTGTTGCTAAGACTGCATGGGCTCCTGTCAACTTGACAAGCCAATGCTGCACTGATGGTACCAGCATCAAAGCCAAAGGATAATTATCCGGTTTACACAAAGCTGAAGGAAATGGGTGCCCCTGCTAGTTTGTAATCATTTGCCATTGGCTAGTGGCCATAAGGACTTGTCTCCATTGAATGCCCTCAAGTTTACAGCTTTCTTCTGGGAAAAGCTGTTCCTGTGCATCTCCCACTCAAGAACGAAAGCGCTTAATCATGCTCTGCTAACTCTATTAGAGTTAAGGAGGCAATTTTAATGTGAATAGGAGAAATCTGTCTGCTATCTCCTAGGTATGCCTAAAATGCATCCTGAAACAGAGCAGGATGGACAGCATACAACATCAACATCCGGACAACCTGTTCATGTCACACTTGCCCCCGTATGCAGTTAAAGACCTTTCCTCTTTGTGTTGTTGCACCTCCAACTGCAGACGCACACAACCCTAGAGGTGGTGAGAGAAGACAAGTTGCTCCCACCTGAGCTACTGCACAGCATTGCTGGTCCTGGGTGAGAAACAAGATGCCTGTGCCCCAATTCCTATGCTCAGTGGCCATCCCTGCATCTACCAGCACTTCCCACCCTACCCTGTAGGTTTAGCAGCTGGCAAGATGCCAGGGCGTGAGCAGTTTGCCCTGTCTTTATATCCCATTTGCAGATGTTGCAATGAGGTTCTCATGTGCAAATGGACAGCTTGGAAGATGCAATGTGGTGCTTGAGCACTGGGGACAGCCAGGTCTGAGAGGGATGGGAATGTTGGAAAGACAAGGTGGGACTGGCCTGGGAGGGGGTACACTGCACAGGTGTAGGGATCAGAGCTGCTCCCAGTAACTTCTGAACCATGAGCCTGTCATTTCGGAGAGAATGTAATTGCTAGAAGAATTACTTAGTTAATCATGAGTGGACAGACCCATCATACAAAGGAAAAAAAAAAGCTTCATCTGTGGGGCTCCCAAAAACTCAATTACTGGAAATGGTCTGCTGTGGCTCCCTGGAACCGCTGTTGGCTTAACTGATTTTTTCTGATTTAATACAAATCGCACACTCCCCCTCACACTTTCATCCACCTGCTTCCTGGAGGTTGACCTGATGCTTGTACCTGGATAAAATGTTTGATGAATCCCAAATCAGTTTTTCTGCTGTTTTTCAGGGATGAAAATTTAGCTGTTAGATATTCTGGGGATTTGATTGTGCCTTTAGGTGCAGCGCTGAGCTCATCCTCCAGCCCTCTGTGCAAGAGCAGGTCCCAGGAAATGCTCAGACTGTTATCCATTTCCAAGGATAACTTCTTCATCTTTCTTCCTTTCTTCCCCAGAGGAGATAGAAAGTCTGTACTGAGGCGCACCAATAGCAAACTGTGGTGCTGTTCCTTGGAGAAAGGTCCAAGCTCTGTCCATCTTCCTCCCACTTGCTTCTCAGAGGAAATGTGTAAGCAGATAAACACACATGTCTTGGTACTGCAAATCCTCAGACAAGGGTTGGGATGAATTTCTGAATCAAACACACTTTTAGGACCAAATTAGACTCTCCAGTAAGCAATTTTTTTGCAAACATTTGGCAAGCGTGCTCTTACATTAAAACATCTAAAATTAGAATCCTTGGATGAGGAGGAGGGAGAAAGTGAAAAATTTTGGCTATGAAGTTCTGTATTTTAAGTCTTTCTCACAGGATCTGAAATTTATTTCTCCAGTACCACTTCTTCCTCCATCTCAAGCTCCCTGGAAAGACATAGTTCTGGACTGTCCCACACATCTCACTAGTAACCCTGGAGGTGGTGCACCTGCTTAGCAATGTGACACCATACGCCCAATGCAGGACAGCATGTGGAGACCAGGGAAGTGAACCCCTCAGGGCAGTTTGAGGAATCCCAGTTTCCCAGGCTGCAGCTGCCAACTCCACCTCCCTCCACCAACAACAAGCCCTGCCTTGGCTGCTGAGGAGGAGCATTTCATCATGCACTGTGTTCAGGGAGCTGACAGGGAAAAAGCCATATGGGAGAAAAACCTGGATCCTGATAGCTCTGGAGAGGTTCTAACCAAGTATTTTTACATTTGTGAGGAAACCAGCTCCTGTCTGCAAGCAGCTGTAATGGCTATTTGGGCCAAGTTGTGGCAGATGTAAAAATCATCGCTTCGCCTCTGCACTCTCCCATCCCACAGGTTTCAGTCACTCACCCACCAGCCTTCTCACCCTGCTTTCTCCAGCCTCACTGCAATGGCTTGCAAAAAAAACCACTGCACACTGTGAGGACAATTAGCAAAATCTATCCTTTTCTGTTTTTTTTTCTTTAACAATGACTAAATTCACAAGCCCGTTGTATTTGTATGGCGAGAGTACAATAGGCTGTGCAATGTCAGTATTTTCCCCTTTGAAAGCAAGTGATACTGAAACTAGCCTCTTTTCCTTAACTTCATCTATTTTTTTTTCTAGCTTTGTTATTTTAATATGCAGTAGGGAGTATTTTAGGAAATGTTTTCTCTTCACAGCCTTTTTTTTTTAGAGTAACCATTTTTTTAAAAATGCTGAGTATACACTTGCTCAGTTAAATGCGTATCTGAGCACACAAGCAATTATCCTATTTTCATATAATTAATTTTTTCAAGTTTCCATGTACATTTCCTGCTCATCTGACCATGTAATAATTGATTAGTATTAATTATCTTAGATTGCACCTTCTCTGTGTACACACTCATTCAATTAGAAAGACAGGCCTTTTACAGACCTCTTTTTTTCAGAGGGAACATCCACAAGCAGTGAGAATGTATCCGTACTGGGGACACATTTTGCACCTGCTGGAGTATTCTAAGAAACTGTTACTATTTTTCAAGAAACGCTAAAGGCAAAATCTAAGCCACAAAACCCATGTGGTCTCTGCTGCATACATGCTAGAGGCTGGACTTCCCCCCCCCCCCCCCCCCGCTGCCCCTTGCCATTCCTGTTTCCCACATCTGCAGGGATATTACCTTCCTGGAAGGATACTTCCTGGATAATTCCTGGATATTTCCTTCCTCTGGATTTATCTCTACCTTCAAAGTCCTTTTGCTCTCAACCGATCTCATGGTTCTTTTATATCCACATGCCCATCTCCAGATGGTGCTTGCAAACATTTAGTTTAAAGCCCTCAGACCTCCACCCTCACCACCTCCTGGGCCAACGAGTATAGCAGAGGATCAATATATAACTAGCTTTATTTCTGGCAGCTGAAAGGGTTTCACCTTGGTGCTCCTAAAAGCCAAGTATGTGCTTTGTTACTCCAGGCAGGCATTTTGGTTTCCTTCGGGGGATACATGCCCAGTCGCTCCAGGGAGAGGTGTGTGGGGAGACTCTTTTGGGAGTATGACATATTTTCAGCCAAACCATTTCACTACCTTCAGCCAAGCTCTGCAGGAGTGAGATTGGAAGATGCCATAGTAATCACTGCCCACCTAAAATGTTAGGGATGAGATGGCAAGGAAAATTGTTGCTCCCAGATATCTAATGTTATCCAGATGCCACATTAACTCAACTAAGTCACTAAAAAAGCTAAGAGCAGAAAGTGCAAGCAGCCCAGACGACGCTGCTCAGCAGGGAGGGAAGCGGTAGCATGATTTTCCTAGAAGGCAGTGCCCCTGGGACTGCAGCTTTTGAAGCACCAGCATGAGGAGATGAATCATCTGGGCATTGAAAGAGAAAAAAATCTAACCTGAGACTGTGCAGATGAGCATCACACCAATGCTGAAGATGAATCATCTGCCACCTTCACCAGCTCAGAGCAGCAGCAGCCGCGCACCCTGGAAGCAGCTGGTGCCACCAGCAGCGCTGCCAGGCCCTGTGCCCACACACCAGCAGAGACCACCCTGAACACCCCTCAGATAGGGAAGCAGGGAGCTGGAGATGACACATGTATCTGATACATGGCCTGCTTCATCCCTGGGTCACTGAGTCACACTCTGCTTGCTGATACATATTTTGTGTGTGTGTGTGTGTGTGTGTGTGTGTGTGTGTGTGTGTGTGTGTGTGTGTGTGTGTCTATATATGCATCTATGTATATATCTGTGTGACTGCCTAAATAGTCATACATATACCCACAGAAAGCACACACAATCTGGCAGCTACAGGAACTGAACGCTGTTTGTGTCTTCTGAGAAACTGAATTTCCTTAAGGCACATGTCACCAACCTGTCACCCAGAGGAGGGAGAGGGGGTTCCCCTCGGGGCAGGTAAGCAGCTCTACGCTGCTTTCCAAGCTCCAATGAAGATCTGGTGGCTGTCAGCAGAAGTACAGGACTAGACCTTAACTGCCTGTGGTGACAATGGGGCACTCACCCTCTAAATAATTTTTCTTCAAGAAATAATGTTTCTCCAGTAAAATTAACATCTTTACCAAAAAAGGGTACCACAAAATAAGCCAAACCTATGTGTCATCACCAGCGGTTCCTGAGCAAAGGGCCTCCCACACCCCATGTCCATGCCAGCCCCTCTCCATCCCTTCCTGGGAGGATTTGGTCCACCCACCCTTGCCCTGCCCTATCTCACAGGGGATTCATTTCCTCAGCAGTGTTTTGTGGTGCTTTGGAGGTCTCGCTTCCTTGACAGGGAGCTGGCAGTGAGGTAAAGCCCCTTCCCTGTGGGGGGCAGGCCCCTTTCTGTGGCAGAAGCCATTTCCTCCCCAAACAGATGCTGCGAGGAACAAACCCAGTTCTAGGAACAGCCACAGGTGTGAAGCCCTCGCACCTGCGAGCACAGCAGGAGCCTCAGTTGTGGTGGGGCAGGCACTGCCAACACCCTTCTTATTCCAGCAAAAGCACAATGTGATGGGAGAGAGAGGTGCAGGAGTCATCACTTTGGTCCAGTCCCTTGCAAGGCAGGGGGAGTAAGTCCAGGAAACAGGGAAAGGGAAACCCTGAGGGAGCTACAGGTGGCAAACCCCTGGAATCATTGTTCCAGCTAAAATAATGCATATACATACATGCATATTTTTACATACATATATATATACACCATTCTTATCTGAGCTACCTTCAGGTGCTCATTGCCAAGGTCCCAAGCATGCAACTCTTTCCTCCTGATGGCTCCATCACCACCTTCTCCTCCCAAAAGAGCTGTTGCAATGAGGAGAAGCAGGAACTGATGTCACTGCTGGTATCCTCAAGCAATGGGGTGCAAAACCGGCAGGGGTGGGGAGCAAGGAAAGGGAGCCCTTCCCTGGAGCACATCCCCAGGCCCATACCTCTCCTGCTGGTACTGGGACACTGTGGTCCTGACAGTAAGGGGGGTTTTGTTGCCTCTTTCCCAGGTGGTGGTGTTCTTGGCTGCTTTTCTAAAGGAAAGTCATCTAACTTCTGCAGCTTTTCCTTTCCAGTTTCCTCTCCTTACACTGCAAATAACAGTGTAAATTAGCCTTCCTAAAAACAGTAGGCATTTCTTCCTCGATGTCTCTGATGGCTAGGCTTGTAGGTATGACAGCACATGGGGCAGGGGTTGTCTGCATCTTGTGCCAGCTTCTGCTTTGGGTAAAAACAACGTAGTACCACCCACATGAAGGTGGGAGTCTCTGCTGCTTCCAGGGGGGGACTGGCCTCCCTGTACACTGCCACTCTGACTGATTTTTCACAAGCTGAAAGGTCAAACCTACTTCTTATGTTTCCATGCAGCAGAGGGATGAAGGTGCTTACCCCTCAGGGGATTTGAGCATGTTGAGGCTGTACTCTGAGGTCATTAGCCTGGTGTTCAACTGCTGGCCCTGACTTTGCTCCTAGAGCATCTCAGAGCATCTACCAAAATGCCCTTCAATCCTTCTAGGCTTCCTACATCTATCTGAGGATTTTCAGTGGATGTCTCCCTGAGAGTACGGCCGTTAGCAAGGCTGATGTTCATTTGTTCCCTCAGCCTCCCTTAAGACCATTTTTGGCAGATGAGATTAAACTAAGTTGCCCAGTATTTCTCTGTCCAACCACGCACATGGGGTCCAGCCTCCTGGCAAGGTCCACACCCCATGCCCAGAGCTGCAGGAGTGAAGAAGGTTGGTTTTCATGCATTGGCCAGAGGATGCATCTCCACCCAGGGCAGTATCTACCTCTTGTGGCTTCTCAAACCCCTTAAAAAAAGTGTCTTCCATGGAGGAAATGTGCTCACCAAAGCATCCCTCAATTCTTGGAGCAGGAGTTAAGTACTTCCAATGGCTCTCCTTGACTAGGGAAGTGTGCAGCCTCTCCCAGGAGGAAGTCAATAGGATCACTGTGGTTCATTACAGACAAAAGTGGGATTGTCAGGTTTTATTTGCTTATATAGATTTTGTTGTGCAAAGTGACACCGAGGAGCTAAACTTTGCTAGACAAATTAATTTCCCTGCACTAGGTTAATGGTTTGTATACAGATAGTTATGCCAGGATTCCCGCACTGACAAGACGTTTTCAGAGGAGGTGGTTACATTTCACTACATCATGGAGCCATGACCAAGAATCAGAAAATATTCCCTAGGGACAAGGTTTCCCAGAGCCAGGCAGATGGTGTTTGCATGAAGGTTGCCCACTTCTGCAAATTCCTCCTGCAAAGCAGACCTAGGAATGCAAACACTGGCCTCAGGGCTGTATCCCAGTCAAATCCTACAGGAAACTTCCTGAAGTCTTAACAGGTGTGCAAATGAGACAGAGAGAGACTTACACATAAGCATTATACGTAAGAGAATTTATGTCCCTACACATTTTAAAACCTTTTAAACTGCCTTGCCTATAGTTAAACAGCGTAAATGAATTAATGCTGAATGCAGCCACAGGCTGCATCAGTATCTGGCATCCCCAGTGGTGTTTCACTCCTGCAGATGCCAGATTGGCAGGTGCCAAGCAGCACCACCAGCAGCTTCACACCTTGGGTGACTGTGGGAGGTTTGCAAAAGGAAACCTTTCATGAGACTGAATAGGGGCTCTGGAGGCTTGCACTGCGAAGTGTCTCCAGCAAACAGCAATTTGTATTGGCTGCCCTTGGAAGCTGGAAGGGATGAGGAGGAGGGAAGGAGGCTCAAGAGGAGCCTTGTCCACTTGGCTAGAGACTCACCACAGTGCTGGGATGTGCCACCAAGTGCCAGGGTTGCATGAAGGGCTTCAAGAGGGGCTGCCAAGAAAAGGGAGCTCTCCCCACTCTCCCTTGTTTTGTGTTGAGAGGAGTAAAAGAGCTTGAGGAGGAAAAACCTCCCTGTTCATGTCAGGACAACTCCTTCTCTTCCCTTCTCTTTCTCCAGAAAGACTAAGTTTATCCTTGTGCCTGATACAAATCCCAGCTTCACAAGAGCAAGCTCCCCTGTGAGCCTTGTGCTGCACCCTTGGGCCAAGATGCCCTCAAAAAAGACTTGCACTTCCCCAGGCTGTGGGAATGCTAGCATCACCTTTCACATCTCTTTGGAAAACAAATCCAACAAGGCACGGGGAAAAAAGATGAGGATGAGGAGGCAGGTGGGAGTAACAGGCCAATGTCCCACACACAGAGCAAGGCTTACTCTTTCTCCCAGCTGTCCTTGCTGTGAGCTTCATCAGCCCAAAACTGGGCTGACAGTTCTCAGCCCTACAAGAGATACAACCCTTCCCCAGGCTGCCCTCTGGGAACGGTGACATTCTCATTGGAGCAAGAAAAAAAGCAGTCCCAACCTAAACGCTCTCAAATTTTTCTAAATGAAAATTTAAACGGCTGCCAGCCTATCTGCTGATAGCAGAAAGCAGACTGCAAGTGTAACAGGATGCAATCGAGTCAAACAATTCCAGGGAGAGCACCAGAAGGCTTAATATTAGGACTACTGGCATTTGTGGCCTTTGCTAATGACTTAACGATTCTTTGTGCTGATTTGTGTTGGCTTCGATATGCAGAGAGCAACACTTTCTGTTTAAAACTGGGAGACACCATCAGGAATTTTATTGACTACCTGATGAATGCTTTCTCATAAATATATATTTCCAACACCTTCATGTTAAATAATTATGTTGAGGAAATGAACAACAGCCCCCCTGAAAAAAAAGTCAAGTCCCCAGATTGCCTGCTCAAAGGATGGGCATTTTATAGGCAATTTCCTACCCAGCAGCACTACCTCGGGAGGCAAAACACACCTGCAGGACTCAGTAGGATTCAGTGCCATTGAAATCCAGTAAAAAGCACCAAAAGAAGAAAAGAGGTTTCTGCTGCACAGAGCTACCTCTTTCTGTGGGGAAATCCCTCTCTAAATTCCCCCTCTTGCAACAGTGAGCTGCACTGCCCTCTTAAGTTAGATGGATTAAAGCCCAGGCAAGCTGGGCCACTCTGTCACTCTCTGAAATTTCTCCTCTGACTTTAAAGAACCTATATATTTAAATTACAAGCATTTCTGCACGCTTGGGATGTGAGTTTTGCTGCTCGCTGAGCAGTGCCAGTCAGTACCAGTCCTTCCTCAGGATGCCTACCCTGAAGGATGCTCTGTCCTTACAGTCCCCAACCCTCACCTCAGGAGAAACAGCACCAAAGACAGCAGGCATGTGGGGATGGCCACCTCGTGTGTGTACACTGCCAGCCACACGTATGAGACTAATTAGGGTGCATGAGGTAAGGAATGAGAGCTCAATGCCTATTGTTTGGTGCCTAACAGCAGGAAGAGTGTGAACACTATTTTTTCATGGGCTTAGAAATAAATGTTAATTGTTAACTCCCATTTCCCGCTTCCCTTGGGACAAGGCCTGGCATACTGTGAGTATATTTTCAAAATCCAGTGATAGAAGAAAAGCCCAAAAGTTAAGTGGGGAAAAGTGGAAAAACAAAACATAACACAAAACCCCCCCACAAAACCCAAACAACCTGGAAAACAACACAGCAAGCAATATATCTATTAAGAGGGACAGCCCCAGCCCCTCAAGAGCCTGAAGCATCCTGCCCAGGGCATCTGGCTTGCTTCCCCTCTCCTCACTGGATGGGAGCACTGACAGCATCCTGCTTGCCTCTTGCTTGAGCCAGCCAAAATTTGGGAGATTTTAAAACAGGGCTGCATTTAGAGGATGGGGAAAAGGAGATGGGTGCAGGTCCACTGCTTTGGCAACTGCCCTGGGGGTACATACCTTAACAAGAAGCTTTCCATGGCTTCAACATGCAGATGCTGCTACAGCCATGGTGATGGGGCTGCCAACCATCTCCCCCTAGAAAGAAAAGACTGTTGCTTTTCTCTGGGACCAGTGGGTGAACCCAGAAGGTGACTGGAAAACGAAGCAGGGAATGGAAGGGAGGAAGCAAAGACCAGAAAAAGATGAGGACAGGACAAGCCCTTCACCTGGCAGGTTTCATTAAACCTCAACCTCATACCCAGGTCAGCCATGGCTTTGGAGTTGCCTGGCTTCCCAGCATCTTCTTTTAAAAAGGGACCCAGAAAGCTGCAGCTCAAAGTGCCAGTTTTGGAGAAACTTCAGGCAGTTGCTACCTATTCAAACCCCAGAGAGTTTAATGCAAAGAATGCCAAAAAAAATCACAAAAGGAAAAAATACCATTTTTTAAAACCAATCTCACAGGCCATTGCTGACCAGATCATGGGGGGGTTGTGTTTTTTAAATATCTGACTGCACACTTGCACATTCCTCCACTGTAATCCATCACAGTCAGGAGGAAACAACACATTATTCAACATGCCTACACAAAACCCTCCCAGAGCAGGTACGTGATGCTCCAGGCAGCTACTAGGCTCTCTTCCTGATGTCCTCTGCCATAGGCAGTCCCATCAGCAGCACACACAAAACCAGCCCATGGGGCACCAGACTATCTGTGGAGAGGACAGGGAAACCTCCTGGAGCAGGAAAATGCTGCTGTCAGGCCCACAGGGAGGGGTAGACTGCCAATGCTCCCTTCAAATTATCTGCAAATACTAAAGAGAAGCAATCATGTGCCTGCACGGCTTCCCACAGTGCCCATGCCTTGTTCTGGCAGGTGAGTGTTTGCTGATTTGCTTTCTGTCTGCACCACCTTGTGCCATGAGCTGGCACCATCACCTGAAGGGTACCAGCCAGGAGCTGGGGGTGAATCCTGAGCACACCACCACTTCCCTGCCCACCCCTCAGAGCTCCAAGAACAGGTAGCTCGCTGCCTTCACCGCCACCACACCTTAGAATTGAAACCCTGAAAGCCAGGGAAGCAAGATGGGAGGTAACAAGGGAATGGTTTAAAAAATGCAAACTCCTTGCAGCTGTTGGATCAAGAGGACATGCACAAGAGGTCTCTGTGCTCCTGTGTCACTCCTCACTCCACCCACAGATGCTGCCACAGATGTGCATGAGCCAAAAGAGTTTGGATATGTCATTAAAACAGGCTGTCCCCTCCAGATACCAGCAATGCACATCAGGTACAGAGGTGGCATGAGGGGGCTTCAGACAGGGATTTTTACCTCCCCATTGCTGCTGATTTGCATGTGGCAAACCCATGGAGCTGAGAGAAAGATGCCAACAAGTTTAAATAGACTGAAACACAAAACCCATCACCTCTAGATGATCTTTAGCTCCAAGACCAGATCCTGCCTTCCTCAAGGCAACTCTTGTCCTCAGTGAGACTCAGACTCCAAGCTGTACTGAAGCCCCCATTGACAAAACACAATTTGTTGCTCAAGAGCTTTGCTGGAGAAGATCAGTATGAAAGAATCAACACACTATGGGGGATGTAATGAATATTATCTGCTGGGGAAATATCACATTTGAAATGCAAGAGGAGCAAAAGAGAAATTAAGAGCTTGTTTTTCAATGTGGAACATGTGGGTCTCACCTAAGTTTGGGGTGAAGGCGAATTATGATCATCAACTGCAAACTTTTAAGCTGTCTTGCCTGACAAGACAGTCAGGCCTGAGATGCCTGAGAACATCTATGCATACATATGTATATGTACATGTACATATCCTGTCACTAATATGATATAGATACATGTGTATATATATGGTGTCTACCTTCATTTGAGAGAAGTATCTCTGCCTTCAATGCAGCTGACTTGGTGAAATCTCCCAGCAGATGCCTGGAGCTGCTACAAGCACCAGCCTCAGCAAACATCAGTTCCGTTGCCCATTCGTTCCCTGTAATGCAATTAGAACAGATTAACACGGGTGACTAGATGTGAAAGACAAATGAACCTCACCATCTCCATCCCACCCACATTTATTAATTTGAGTCCTGCCTTTTTCATAAACTTGTTGCTCTCTTGACCTTCCTCAGATGGAGCACCCTTTTATTTGTCGCTCAAAAATTAAAAGCGGCTCTGGCAAGAAGGGACAGCCAGCTGAAATGGTCAAAGCCACAGGAGTCCTGCAGCAATAGCCTACAAAGTTTCTTTTACCAAGCAAAACGCGGGTGGGAGCTTCACAAGCTCCTCTGGACTGAATTTGTCCAGCTTTAGCCCCTATCCATTGTGGTTTGTTTTGTCTTTTTCTGCCTGATTAAAGAACTTGCAGTTACCAAGAACATTTCCCTTTGTAGATCTTTGAGGACTGTGATCTTAACCTTGCCTTTCTTCAAATAATTAGGTTGAATTTCTGTCTC
>VYZX01019488.1:0-51587 GCA_013401335.1 Brachypteracias leptosomus
CTCCACACAACCCGGATTAGGCGCAATATCGGGTCGGCTGTCTGGGTTGTATCCCCTCCCAGATCTTGCCCGCCCCGTACCTTTGGTGCCGTGTGGGCACTGATAGTCATAACAAGGGTGTGTGTTATCAACACTCTCTGGGTCCTAATACTGCAGCATGAGGGCTGTATGGGGAAAATCAGCTCAGACAGACCCACTACATTACTGAATACAAATTTTTCTCCCCTATCTTTGGCAATTGTCTATACTCCCATTTTTCTCATTTTTACTGTGTGCCCTTCCTTGGTCTTTGTTTGTTGCATGTTGTTTTTCTAATTGTCCCTTTCAGCAGTTGTCTTTAATAAATCTAAGCCAGCTTTCCATTAAAAAATTCTTTTAAAAATAGAGAAAATAAGATTTTAAACCTTATTTCTCTAACAAGCTTTGTAAAGAAATCCTCAATTTTCACTCAAAACCCCTCAGTTTGGAAAAGAACTCTCTTTAACCATCAAATATAAATACAAGCATTAGTATTACCTTTTTAGTCCTTAGTACTTGATTATGGTCATAGGTTCTGTGCAGCTTCCAATTTGCTGTTTGGTTATTGATTCACCATGCTAAGATGAAACTAGAGCTCCTTAAATGTATCATCTGTAGCTTCTAAAATCTCAGATAATTTACTGTAGACTGCCAGGAGTCCTGTAGAATGTGTATCTTCAAGTACTGGACTATTTTTCTTTTGTCTTTTACGTTTCAATGAAATGCACAATGAAGGTTGATTTGTTGATCTGTAACAAAATTAAGCAAAAATGTTCCCTCCTCTGGGCTTTTTTTCATTATTGCAGTGATCCAGCCATATCTGCCCCAGGATTTGAGGTTCCGAGTATTGCAAAACAGAGAAATTTTTTTCATATTTATTAACCATATTTTACTCCTGGACCAGAAAATACACTTGTCTGCTTCACTGTGTATCAGTACCTTGAATTAAGATAGATCTTAGAAACTGGGCATGAAGAATGTTTTTACATAATTTTTATATAGTAAAATTACTTGATCTAGAATAAAAAAAAAAAATCTGTTTCAGCAAATGTAATTTGCCATCTGTTTAAAAGCAAAAAGTATAATTCCTACCCTGAGACATTATAATTTTTGTCTGTCATTTAATAAATTCAGAGCAGTTTAAAAAGTAGAAGATCAAATCCTGTCTTTCATAGCTCCATGTTGCATTCATTGAAATACTTAATGCAGTTCTGGATTTGTGAGTAAGTTACATTTCTTGCCCAGTTTCTGGCCAGCGCTGTACATTTCAGTGCAGTCAGATCTGTGTTCTGACCAGCTGATGGCTGTATTTATGGTACTACAGGATATGAAAGTTTCATATCATTTAATTCCAGCTCCAGAAATGTCTTGGCATCTAAATTGTCTTTTTATATATATACATACTGTTCATATTGAGGGTTGTACATTTTTCCTGTTAAAATACCCTTAGAACAAAGACTGATGACTTCCCAGTATGGGGGAGGCTGCTCCAGCCACACTTGCTACACTTTCTTCTTGTCACATTCAGCAGCTACGGAGAAACAGGTTCTGTCGTAGCGCTGGAAGGTCAGGACTTGGGTTATTTTGGACTCTGCTTCCAATGTTTCCAAAGGATGTCCTGTGGAGAATGCCATCTCAAAGTCATCTCTTTCTGATGGTAGAAACTCCACACCTGCTAAACCATTCCTTCTGTAGGAACAATGCAGCAAAGGTGCCATTTTTCAGACACAAAGGACTGGAATTACGTGAGACTTATGAACGGGAGGGAATCCCAAATCATACAGGGATGGACAAATGTTGCCTGTCTTGGGCCACTGACAACAGTGTGGGTCTGTGGCAAGAAACTCTGCTTACCTGAACTGCAGTGTGCCAGTGCACTTCAGAATATGTCCTGATTTAACAGCAGTTGTGTGTTTAACAAGTGCCAGAGGAGTAAAGCACTTGCAGGAGCTCGGTACTGCCATGCAGAATTACTGCAGAGATATGCAAGAAGCAGGTTGTTCTTTTGAGTACAGTTTGCTAAGGAGGCATTTCACACCTTCGTAGATAAGTTTCATTTTACCTCTAAGCATGTACATCAAGTTAAACCTTTAAGATAATACATGAAAGAATCTCTGAGTTTTAAGAAGTGTTTTTGTGGGGAACAGCCTCCTCTACTCTCACTTTTATGCTGAGGATTTGAATTACAGAGGGTAGCTGAGTTCTGTGCCATTCAGAAAGGAGAAGATAGGAATGCTGGCACAGAAACTGCTTCTAGGTCAGGAATTTGTTTTACTTTATAAGCACCAGCATTGCATTGGTATTTAAGAAAACTTGTGTTTCTTCTGTTTACTCAGTGTGGAATGATAGTCTGAAAATTGTCATTTTTGCATGATCCGTGTGTGAATTTGCTTACAGGGCAGAGAGTCTATTGGCAAAAGCAACTCTCCAGGAAGTTCCAAGAAGAACTGAATAAGAGAGATACTTTCATTTGCAGCCTCGAATGAAACCTGGGCTTAAAGCTCTGAGAATTTAGGTTTTTAAATTAATTTTGGTTTTCTCCATGTTTGTTTCAGTAGGAGAGGTACATAATTTAGATATATCTTAATTGGTAGTCACAAGACATCCAATTTTGGAGTTGTTGGATAGGTGAAAAGCAGCTGTTGTTGCTGGATATTTCTTCATGCAGATAGGAGCCAGGAGTGTTAAAATAACACTGGAATTGAAAATCACTTATTGCAATCTTTTTTAGTGGCAGATTGAGAAGGTACCATTTGTTAGTGTCACAAGCATGCTGTGGTGGTACATAAGTGAGGAGAAGTTAGTTACTGAAAACTTTATTCTGAAAAGGGCCAACTAAGCTAGTAATTATATTGGAAATTTTTATTTTTAAGTTCCTAAGATTTTATTAAAAATACATTTTAGTAATGCTTAATTCATCAAGGATTTCAATACTTTTAAAGGGACTACTGCTATGATTTCTATGCTTAAAATCTCTTTTCTCCTTGTTT
Organism: Brachypteracias leptosomus; assembly: GCA_013401335.1. Lineage (NCBI taxonomy): Eukaryota > Metazoa > Chordata > Aves > Coraciiformes > Brachypteraciidae > Brachypteracias > Brachypteracias leptosomus. Next base: position 3,009 of record VYZX01019488.1, read on the forward strand.
CCAGAACTTGTGTGTCATTCAGACACATGTGAGCAAATGAATTATTTTTGTGTTTGTTTAGAAATATTAATATTGTTAGCAAACTACTTCATTAACATGGTGAGTTTAATGCAGCATACACATGAGATATGTGCTTGTGCTCAAGGCACGAGGCCATATATCTGAGGGGGTATGTTTTGCTTACTAACAAGGACTTATTTTGTTTATGAATAGTAGGGTATTGGATCTAAAAAAAAAAAAAAGAAAACAAAGATTCATTTTCCTAATTCTCTGTATTGTCAATCTTTAAAGATGCCTGGTTTTGTAAAACTTTGAACAAAAATAGTCAATAATGGTATTAAGTATCATTTTAGTCTAGTCTGAAAGTATTGTGTTGCTTGCATGAAAATTTATATATTTGTGGAAGGAGATTAAGTAACTGTAAATCTTTGATACAGAAAATACAACTTGAAGATTTTTCTTTGGTTTTGCAGCGTTCCCGTTCCAGTAGTCAGTCTAGAGAAAATTCCTAACCTAGTGAAGGCAGATGGTGCCAATGTTAAGATGAATTCTGCAACCACTACCACCATCACCTCCTCCTCAGCCTCTTCGTCTACCATACCTGCTCCAACTTTGGTTAAATCTGGTTTGACATCCAAGTCAGTGCCACCGTCGCCAGAAAAGATTCTGAACGGCAAAGCAATTGTAGCTCCATCGATAGACAAGAAACACCAAAATGGCACTAAAAGCAGCAACAAGCCTTACAAAAGACTTTCAGGTGAGCAATCTGTCTTCAGCAGTATTTCTGTAGCTCAGAAGTAATGTACTACTAATAGAATGGTGTAGCCTGGTTTTGGTTTGCTTTTTTTACTGTAAGATGGCAGTTTGCACTAATGAAAAAGCAAGCTTTCACACTCTTAGCATGTGTAAAATATTTTCAAAGTGCATACTCTGTTTCGTTTGAAATTAGAGTGCTTAATGTGTTTCTCAACGGATCAACAGGCCAAATGTAAATTTTTAAGGAAATAAATTAATTAAAACAGAAAGGCAGAAGGCTTCCTCAAGCCAGTATGTAATTTGGTTCTGTTTACAAGAAAATGTGCCTTAGTTGGGTGACTTTAGTATAGTTATGATCAAGTTGAACAGATGAGGTTTAAGGCATTGGATTATTCACCAAGTTGTGATTTTTTAAAAGAATCTCCTTTCTTGGTTTTAGTTACTAGAAAATTCTAAGAAGATATGGGAAATGCTGGGGAAATCTTAAAAGTCATAATTCCCCTCCACCCCTCTCCCCTGGCAATTCACACATAACTGAAGGTGTTTGTAGCATGGGGGGATCTTGATCTTTGTCAGGAATGCAGGACAGTGGGGTTGAGGGAGTGACGTTGAGTGTGGGAATGCCCTTGGATGGCCTCAGGCAGGGCAGGATTGAGAGTGCAGGTGCCCATGCAAACCTGCTACTGAAGCACAGGACGCCCTATTGTGAGAGGGCAGAGGTGCCATTAAAAAGGTTGCCTTCCATTGGGAGGAAGAATTATTTCATGTGGTGACCCTCGAGGTGCCTCATGCCAGCTGTTGGGCAGCGAGTACAGAATTTGCCCCCTAAAGCTGAAAATATATTTTTGTACTGAATGAAGGGAAATGAAGTATTTTGAGAGATTTTTTGTTTGTTTATTTGTTTTAAATCAAAAGTAACTGACTCAAGTTTACCACTTCAGAAGCTGTGCAGGGTCTATTCATCAGCTGGCAGTGCTCTGTGATTAGAGCAGGAACTTCTTGTGTGTACTGAAAGGCTAATTTTGCTAATGGCAGCACGATCCGCGTCAGATCGTCGGTTTGGCAGAAAGTTGGTTTCTAAATGTGCACTAGTAGTTATAAACCAAGTATAAGTCGCACGAGATAAATGCCTTCATTTCCAGTTAATGAGTGTGCCCTTATTTTTAACTGAATATCAGGTTTATTTATTTCATTTTCTCAAACTTGGCGGTTAGCCTGTGGTACTGCTACCTTGGCTTGATTCCAGCCCAGTGCGAGGTGTTTGCTGGGGCTGTGTGGGGTATGGAACGACGCCACTGCCTCAAAGCCGTCAGGGCAGCGGTTGCTTTCTGAGCTAGCTAAAGGTGGCCTGGAAGGAGACAGACCCGTTGTTCACTTCTCGCGTTCCACAGAACAGAAAAACATTATGAGAAAGTAGCTGATCAGGCTTTGAAACCTTACATTTCACTTGCTGAGGTTCAATTTGTTATTCTAATAAAAAATCAGTGTATTTTGCCATTAATTTCAAATACTGTTTTCTTTTAACCTATTATTTCCTTTGATGGTTTAGATGCTTAATTTAGCTAATCAATTCTGAATTCCTACTTGGGCTATTGAAAGTGATACTGTATGAGGTGCTTGTTTTCCTCATGTCATCTTGTACCATGACAGGGTCGTAGGTAATACTTGTACCTTTTTTTGTACAAGTGCTTACTGAAATGTGTTCATAAAGGAGAATAATTTCTGTAGGGCCTTCCTTCAATTTGTGGGCTTTTTCTGTGGAGGTGACTCTATCACCATTCTGTCTCTAAGCTGTCACTTGCTAGCTAGTCACTCTAAGCTAGTCTTCTAGGCTAGGGAACATTTTGCTGTTGGAAATCTCTGCACAGGACTGTCTGAGCCCTTCAATGGGCGTTAGTTTACTTTGATACGGTTAACAAATCCACAGAATTGATACTTTTTTAAAGGTTCTCTGTTATTATCAGATTTAGAATCAGTTCAGTCTTGCTTCTACCACCTCTTGTATTGATGCAGCAACACAGTAATTTAGTGATGATGCAAATAGGAGAAGTCTTGAGAGCACTGTGGATGAATTGCCTGTAGATTGTGTGTCACTGTGATGGATTCTTCTCCGTTATTATACAGGACTGTACAAAGGCTGAGAAAAAGATCTTGGAAGGTCAATGAGATTATTATTTTAGATATCCCATAAATTTCATTCATTTCACACTAAAAGAATGAGATAGTGGCAAGGGAATTTAGGTTTCCCTTATTCCACTGCTGTGGAACTGTACAGCTGTTAATTTTTGAAGCTCCTTAATAGGTCTGGCCAGTTCACATCCGTTTTCTTTCCTTTTTAGCAACCTTCACTCTCTCACACTATTTTCCTGTCTGTGGCTGAAGTCTGTCTTTTTTCTTTGCGGAGAGCTGGTGGTTGTTTGGGTGATGAATGAACCTGCCTTCTTTTCAGAAGCACTGTTGTCAGTGAGAGAGGGGAAACAGCTTGTGGAACCACAGAAGACAGTCTGTAGCTGCCCAGCACAAGTGGATCAGTGCTCCCTAGGAGCAAACTGAAAAAAAAAATGAAAAAAAAAAAGTTTTTTCCTAAATCTTCCTTTGTTCTTGTTCACTTTGGGGTGAAGTTAAAGAATGCAGATGCCCAGTTTACACCAAGAGTATCTGTTGTGTGGCAAATGGGAGTTTGAGACAGTTCAGTTTTGGCCTCTTCTTTCTGTGAGGTTATAATGAATACTCTTTATTTCATCCACTGAATGTGAAGAAGTGGGATCCGTTCTGGAGAAACAGCTTTCTGAAGCTGTACACAGGAATCTAGGGGTTCTCATGCTGCACATTACCTAATACAGAGGGAGTCAGAAGCTGCATTTCATTATTGATAAGAAGGTCATAATCTTCATTTAATGTGTTGTCCAAACCAGGCACGTCTGTAGCTGACAATTAGATGTTCATGATTTCTGTGGAACAGCCACGCAGCTTCAGCCAGGAGAAGTGGTTGCCTGTTTGTGTAGTGTTGTCTGTTCCTCAGGGACAGCGTGTTATTTTGTTGCTCAGTAGCTGGCAGAGGCTTCCACTTTTTCTGACTATAATTCCTGATGTTTATTTTACCTCTCTACATTTTCCTAATAACTAACTTTGTTATAATGACTCCTGCAAGTCTTGCTTAGTTGGGACGCTTATTGACAAGTAGCAATCTGGATGATTTTGATTTTTGAAGTATATTTCCATGTTGGTCCAAAACAGTCCTCACTTGGTGACTTTAAGAACACATTCCACACCCTTATGGTTGTCCTCAGAGGTTTTCATTTGAAGGCATACTTTAAAGTCTATATAGTCTATTGAGTTCGTTTTTAATTTGCATTGAAAGTTTTTAGGTGGGTGATTCAGGAAACTGTGATAGGAACATCATACACTCAAAAACCAGGAGTAATTAACTCTTTTAGTTCACAAACATGCATTTTCATCCATTAAGTAGAAAAAAATATTTATTAGATTGAGTCATACACAGCTATGTTTCTATTTCTGTTATGCTACAAAGGCCACAGAAACTACAAGTACTTGTGACCAGATTACAGTCCCTTTTTTTCACCAAAAAGCCAGTGACAGCTGCTTTTCCAAGCTTGCTTTTTGGTACATTTCTACTAATAGGTTGATAACGTAACCATTTAGTGTTTGCTTTGTCATTTTTAAGTCCATATAGCAGAACACATAAAACTGCTAGTAATTGTGGATGGCAGTTGTCGTCTAACATAGGCTACTTGGCCTCATATTTCTTCTTCCAGCTGTTGTACGTGCTGTGATGCTGTCATAACATTGACACATAGCTGTGAATTGCTGTCTTCATCTGAGCTCTGATTTGTTTGTTTATAAAGGATTTTTTGATCCTCAGATTAGATATTGTTATTGAGTACAGGATGTTTATTACATCTGAATGTAACATCCCTGTATAGTTAAAACAGGCTTTGGCAAATAGTTTATATTCCTCTATCTAACAAAAGCAAACCAGCCTGCCAGCTAAAACACACCATGTCAAGGTATATAAGGATGACGGTAGATTTTTGTGGTGGCATAAACTAAAAAGTGTGGCCCCATCATTTTGTTACAGTTCTGTAGTGCAAACCCTAAAACTATATTAACATAACCTAAAGGAGGTGATGCTCTCTGTGGTATATAAATACTAAAATATTCATGAAAATTAAATATGCAAATACAACATATTAAATATGAATGCACTTTTAATGTTGATCCTGAGTAGGACTCATGTAAATGCCTTTTTTTCATAATCTGCAAACTAAACTCCACACCTCCTTTCACTTAGGGAAACGAGAACTAAAGCACACGTTATTTTTACACAGACTTAGTGGACAGATTTAGATACCTCTTGTTTCTAAAATGCTGCTAGTAATCTTGCATTTGCTTTTGAGATACCGTGGGTTCTTCTTCAGAGTTTCTGAATGTGTCAAAGCAATGTTGTTCAAAGCACTTGTGATATTTAGTCTGTATGTGTCTTGGCCAGGCTCAAAAGTGAGCTCTGCAAGCGCTGTTTCAGGGCCTCAGAGGCAGCCAGGGCTAGAGAGGGGACCGAGCTCACGGCTGTTTGGCTCGGTCCCGCGTTTGAGCCACTCACCCTGTTGAGTACAGCTCCATAAGCAGACTTATTCCTGCTCTAAATTTATAGTTTGAAATGTGTAATGACAAAAAAACGCACAGCTGTGTAAGTGATGCACGTGGCACTGTTAATGGGGTGCTGGGGTTGGGATTGGTGGTTCAGGCTGAGCCTGGTTGAATTGAGTATTATCAGGCAAAAATTGTAGCTACTCTCATTAAAATTTCTGTAGTAATCTTTTTTTTTTTTTTTCTCCTTTTTCTACCCACCCCCGCATCAAACAGAAAGAGAATTTGACCCAAATAAACACTGTGGAGTACTGGATCCTGAAACAAAGAAACCTTGCACAAGATCGCTCACCTGCAAGGTATTTTTCTTAGAAGATAAAATATCAGATGCTTTGTTATAGTTTAAATCCTACCACAGTAGTTTGAGAGGTCATACCTGCTCCTGTCTTACAGACAATGGGTATGGTATTCAGACGCTGTTTTCAGGTAATTCTTTTGAGTAATTCTGTTTCTTTGAATCAGAGCATCTGCATTATTTCACTGATATTTCTATAGATTTTTTTTTTTCTTGTCATTTCGTTATGCAGAAAGCATTAACGTTTCATGTAGAAGCACAAGTGTTCTTTTAAATGCTCCTTTTTTGGTTCATGTGTGCAACAGTGTAGAAGTGTAGTCAACTTTTAGTACAAAATGAACATGATTTTTGTATAACAAATTACTTAGAGGCTGTCCTTGTGATAGTAATAAGTCTCATGTCAAAAGGTAGAGCAGTGCAAGACATTTATATGAACATCTGTATGTGTATGTCCTGCCTGTCAGTAGAGATGATCATTTAAATTTGCTTTAAAATGTATTCACATTTTTCAATCCAATGAAATCAATTTTTCATTGTAAGCTAAGAGCTACAATGATGTTACTTTTTAATATTTTTAAATTATTGGAATTACATTTTCTGTCTTGAAAAAGGTAAGTCAATAGACTATTATGTGAAAATTGTTGCAAAAAATAATTTTAGCCTTGATGTTGGCATTTCTTAAGAATTACTTCATAAATTATCAAAGATAATGTGGAATAACAGCTTTATTTCCATAACTGTGGCTAAAGTTGTTTGAAGTAGATTTTATCTTTTAGAGTTGTGGTATATCGGAAGTATAGAGGACTCATAAACAATGTCATGCACACACAAATGCTTTTTAACCACCCTATTTTTAGACTCATTCACTTAATCATCGACGAGCAGTTCCAGGCCGTAAAAAACAGTTTGACATCCTTCTAGCTGAACACAAAGCTCGATCCAGGGAAAAAGAAGTTGCAAAAGACAAAGAGCATCCACCATCTGCAAGGGAAAGCTATCAGAGCCAGCCCACACCAGCACAAGACTCTCTGTCAGGATCTTCAGTGAACTCTGGGCAAGAATCTAAAGTAACATCTCCTGCAAAATCTAGACCACCAAATTCTGTACTTCCAAGGTAAGCGCTTCTCCAGTGTGGAATGCTGCATTCTGAAGGTGCTGCAAGAAATTACATAGTCTTTCATACACTTGTTTTATAAGTATTCAGTACTTCTTTAGGCTGTTGTATGATAAAACAGATTTCTGCTTGCAGTAGAAGATAGGTTCTGCTTTTATTAACCTAGTTCTGTCCGTAGTAGCCCATGTGGGAATGAGGTAAGGAGCGGTGTCCACACTCGGCTCAAAATCTCAGGCTAACTGCATCTTTAGGCTAAAACAGTCAGTAATACGTGGGTTTACATTCAAGTCATTCTGGCACATTTGGAAGTAAAAGCCTGTTTACATGAATCAGATATCAGTGGTGAAATTCTGCACGTTTATGTAGAATTTTTTTCTAAATGTACTTCACCAATTACATCAATGGAATGTCTTGTAAAAGGTGTAATTCAGTGTAAATGATGATGTAAGCTGCTAATTCTTAAAACTATTGATTTGAAACTGTCCATAGCATGTCTTTCCTCATTTTGAAGATTTTTCTTAGAAAGGACAGAAACTGTCTTCAAAAAGGCAATGCAAATTTCTAAAGACATCCCTTTAGAAAAACTAGTTTAAGTATTTGATCTACTGAATTCTAGTTATCCTCTGGCAAGCTTCCCATATGTTTTGTTTGTTTGGGGTTTTTTTGGTACTAGATTTGGCTGCAGTAGCTAGAGCTGAAGTAGTTGGGTGTGTTCATATTTATTTTGTTTCATATTTCTTTGCAGAAGCCTTGGTATCCATTTGGGGGCTTTTGTACTAAGATAGTCTCTATTTCAAAGATAGGCTGCAGCGCGGCTGCTCGAGGGGTTCTGTGGGTGCTCCCAGCTCTGCTGAGGCAAAGCTCGCTGGTTTCACTGCTGGTGACTTGGCTTGGCCTGGCTGACTTTTCCTGGAGGCTAAGGGGCACTGGCACAATCTATCCCTTGCAGCAGCAACTGCAGCCATTATTTCTAGCTGGTGGACATTGGGGAGCAATCCCAGCTCAGTTCAGAAGAGGACACCTGCCCACAGTCTTAGTGACAGCTGTGTCCTGCTAGCATAAATTCATGAGATTTGAAGATCTTCAGATTTTGCTCAATGTGGACATCTCCTCCAGCCTCAGAGGTCCACATACATACTTGGCTGTACAGGCTGTAATCGAGAATTCTTTTCCACCCCCACTTCTTAATCTAATTTGCTTCCAAGCTACTTCTGACAGGCAAGGCACCATCACGCCTTGTGGTGCAAAGACATTCCCGCTTTCTTTTATTGGATTTTAGACAAAGATAAAGAAAACCTACGTGCTGTAAGAGGTCCTCCCAGTTACTTCTCTTACTAGTCTAGGTTTAGAGGGTGTCAACTAAACACTCCTACTAAATTTAGTACACTAATTGCAGTAGGATTTTGGTATGAAATAAAATTTCATAACAGGACCCTTGGGATTAATCAAGTAGCAGAGTAATGGTGCAATGAAAGAAGATTTTACACATCTGATTTTTGTTTGTATTTTTAATATACTTTGCCTCTCTCAAGTTCTGAAACTCAACTTCGTGGCAAATATAAAAGTTCAAGCAATACAAAGGTGCTTCTGCCAACACTAACTTGATGATAACCCGTGATATAGTTCTGACAAGCCCAAATGTCAGCTATTCTGTAGTGTTTACTGTTCTTTCTTTATATGATCATTTCTGGTATAATTTACTTTGATGCTTGACTCCATGTGCTGGTGCTTAGTTGCCAGCTGGGGTTAAAGCATGAACACTCTGGCAGGTAGGTTTGCAGAGCCTTTGAACACAGATAATTGAAATGTCCATTCTCCTTCTAGACCGTCATCTGCAAATAGCATAAACAGCAACAGTTCCTCAAACCACAGTGGGTACGTACCAGAACTGCCACTGCCTTCCATGGGAGGAGATTTAACAAGCAGATTGTCCAGTGATGAAGGAGAAGCGGATGGAGCTGAAGAATCTGAGAAATTAGACTGTCATTTTTCTGGACACCATCCCAGACCTCTTGGGGTATGTGTCTGTCTCTGGCATGTGTTGCCATTATTCTTATGTAATTAGAGAAGGGAGAAAAATGAAGTACTTTAGTAAAAAATGTAAAGAAGAGGACCTTACATTCTGAAAAGTGTATCCTAAAGAGAACACATACATTTAACAGAAAATGGTATGGATGGGATAAGGTAAGGGGAGAAGACTGGTCAGTGCATGAGACAAATAGGTTGCAGGACAAGATGAGCAGCAGAATATTGGAAGTTCTAGTTTTAGATTTTAGTCTCAGTAGACTGCAGTTTGAGTGTAATTCTGCTAAAATGAGGAAGGTTGCATTGTTTTAAATGTGACATGAACAGATAGTCTCATTGTTGTCATCATTCTTACAAAACTGGACTTTGCAATTGGTTATAGCTCTGAAAATCATACAGCAGCAAAGGGCTATTGCAGTGCTTCATTGATTTTTGTAGTCTGGTTTGAAGCCATAATTAAATAGAATTTATGTGAGTGTATGTGGACTTAGAAGCTATTGCTTCATTCATCTAAAAATGGAAAGTCTAGAGCATGGCATAGCCCATCTGCTCTGCTGGTGGCTTAAGTATGTGCTTCTCTGGCACCTGTTTTTGTCTCTCTCCCATGTTAGTGAGAAATTTCATTGTAAGTAGTAAAAACTGCTTTGTGGCATTATCTCTGCAGCATGAATTTGTTTACACCGCACAAACCAAGAAGCAATGGGAGAACCTTGAACTTCTAAGCAGTTGGTTCTCACCGAAATTGAGCCAAGGAATAAAATTAATGAAGGCTTCACTTATGCGTTTGCCATGTGATATTCAGGATAAAATAAATACTGTGATAACTGTAGCATTGTCTATATCCCATGGAGCAAAGGAGAACTTGTTACTGCCAGACACCAAGAAAAAGTATGAGCTGCACATTAAATGACTGTCATATTAAATTCTGTGTTTAGTTCTTACATAGAAAATAAGAATTATTAGTCCATATAGTACCATGAGATGCAGTAACCTCCTGCTTCTTTAGTACTCTTGTATTTGACTTCATTTTTGCTGCCTACTACTTCATTAATTTAAAGGCTCACTGCATGTGTGTCTACAATCTAAAAAAATAATCTAAGTGCAGCCAGTCCATGCACAGGCATTATCAGCGAGGCATGGCTGTCAATAGCTATTTTGGTTTTGGATCCTACTTCTGTTTCAAGGCAAATCCCACTAACTCATCTGTTAGTTGAAATCTCAGCATCTCTCAACAGAAGCAGTTACTGATAGTGCAACTGTTCTTAGTCCACATCAAGGTGAAGTCAGAAAAGATGGTGTAAATCGCCTTTAGCACCATTCATGCTAACATGCTAAATTTCATATTGAAGTGGATTTTCCTTACTTGATCCCTCTCCCAGCTAGGTGGTAGTAATTAAGAGGGGAAAGGCAGTAGCTTCTTAAATGACTTCTTAGTGGTAGCTGATCTGTATCACTGGGAGGTGAGGCTAGTTTATCAACTTAGGTGATTTTAATTAACCTGTTTAACCTTGTCATGAAACAGACTTAAGATAAACAGTTACAGTCACCACTCACTGTCCATTAAGCTGAAAAGTACTTTGAACAGATGCTTTTCTCTGGCATCAGTAGCTTCTGCTTTCAGCCAGAATTGGTGTGACTTGGTTCTTGCCTGATGGAGAGTTGTCTTATTTTCAGCGGAAGATTTATATCAGGTTTCTCTCCCACAAACAGGTGTTGTGGCGGTTCTCTACATAATGTGAGATCAGTAAGACTGAACTGAAGAAAGGGTAGATTCCTGATCATACCATGTCAGTGTAGTAGGACTTTGCAGGAAATTCTCCAGAGGAAGCACTGCAAATATTCCTGAGCTCTGCAGAATTCTCAAAATAGTTACTACTCCTCTAGGTGATTTTCATACACTGTGAGGAGTGTATCCGGTGTTCTGGTGTAGCACAAGTGCCATGGACGAGAATTTATTTTTTTTTACTGAAATGTCACTGGTTTGTTTGTTTATGAAATAGATAGTAAAGATGCTCACACTGCACCTTTTTTCCTCTCCAGTTATATTTTTATTCCTCTTACACAATTACAAGATTTAATGTGCACAGAACAGAGTAACTGTCTTTCTGAGATAGGAAGAGTATCATCAGCCAGAACTGCTTCTTTAACAGTACCTCAGCATTGCTGTTCTTTCCCCGTCACACACAGGTACCTGGTAGTGAACTGACCTCTGGGTGAAGTGTGAAGTGTACTTTGCCCTAAGCTGAAACGTTGTGCACGTTTCATGCGTCATGCAAAAATGATTTATGCTGCAGATAGTGAAAAAGACCTTTTAAAAGATGTTTTGTATGCATGATACAAATTACAAAGATATTCCTTGATCTGTAACTGATAATTATTTTATAATGTAGAAATATTTTTTACAGACAATGTTGTGAAATATCTTCTCTTTCAGTTTTGTTCATATGGCAGTCGCTTAATGGGAAGAGGATACTATGTCTTTGACAGAAGATGGGACCATTTTCGATTCGCACTAAACTCCATGGTAGAAAAACACTTGAACTCACAGATGTGGAAGTAAGTATCATTTTTACACTTGATGGGTAGTTTAACATTTTTAATTCTGTAAAACTTCTAAATTAAACACTCAGTTAGAAGCATTTGTAAAATTACCTCTGTATTAAGGCATAGCAATAATACGAGTACAAATTTTCTCCTCTCTGTTAAGGAACATGCAACACAACAGAACAATCTCCTATTCTGACATAAATTTCTGCCAAATTTAGGACTTTTTTTTTAGTCCCTCTGAATTGAGGGAGGAATAGTAGTAGTTCTGTTAACATTACTTAAAAGCATTAAAGCTTAGTGTTTTCTGGGTTTGGAGATAAGTTTTGATATCATACCATTTTGTAATATACAGGGTAGAATTTGCCTAGATTTTCACACCACTATCATGCACCCATATCATGCATTCAGACTTTGCTCTGTAAGACTCATGTCATAAGATAAGGAACTCATTTGCCAGTGCATAAGATGGAATATGGTATTTTCTTAGTTCTTAATGCCCTTATTGGCTTTGGGGTCTTAAAATTCTGATCATTACTCAGTGTTGAAGCACCTCTGTATCACGTATGCAAGCTCCAAGCACTGTAGGCTTTAGCTGCACAGATATGTTAGGATAGACCACACAGATGCTAATTCTTAAAAAAAGAAACATAAAAATTGGAAAAGCTCATGGCATTTGCAGATAGAATTGATTTTTGGGGGGGTATTCTGCTACAGAATATGCATTCTTCTTCCAATGTAATGACACTAAAGTGCAGTGTTTCATGTCACTGTTTATTATCAGGACTGTGTTATATTCATTGGATGCCAGCCATTAGATAAACAAGGTTTGATTTTTATTTAAATACATTTTTGAAACACTAAAACTTGGCTTGTCTGACTAACCTGGTAACTTGATAACAGTGCTACTGTGCTGGGAGACATAGTTTGGAAATGTTTGAGTTTGCCGTAAAAGGGCCAGTTTCATGTCTGTTCAGAGACAGATCACGCTTCATCTGCAAGGGGATCCTCTCTTCTACTTTGTAAATTTGGCTGTTAACTAGTGTCTGTCACCTCCCACAAATAAAACTGATTTAGTTTCCTTAAATAGGAAGATTAAAACTTGTTATCTACTGATTTTGTTTGTCAGGAGAAAAGGAACTTGGGCATCTGAGAAAATGTGTCACTAGTACTGCTACTATGACAAAACCCAAAAATAACCTCTATAGTAGTTACATGATACAAAAAATAAACAGGCCTCATCCTGCTCCCACTAAATCCAGTTGTAAATGTTTTCCCAAATTCTAGCTGTCTACATAATCTCTAATATTTTAATGAATTCCATCTATACTCACTTGTCTGTGTAACACAGGAAGCTCATGGTGCTTAACCTCTATTGTATTCTTCTATTGTCCTCAACCCTCCTCGGGATTGATCTTTTCCTGCCTTCCCCAAGCAGGGGTGTGCATAAAGCTGTTGTTTTATAGCGGGTGCTAGTGCAACTCCATAGCTGTGGCTCACCTAGCTGAGGCAGAGGGTAAGAGGATGCAAGACCGTGTTTTGAGAACAATAATAACATTTACAAAGTACTTTTTCTGCCTAGTTCTCAAAGTATTTTGCAAAGGTGGATAAGTATTATTGGCCCTTCTTTAGAAATAAACCGAGGAACAGATCTGATAAGCAGCTTCATTTGCGTAACAAGTCACAGGCAGTGGGGCTTCCTCGTTTCTGGCGGCATGGACTGTATGTAGCCCCTTGTGTAACTGAGCCATAAACAGCGTTCTGCCTGACAGGCTCCATAGGAAGAGTACCAGGAAAGAACATTTGTAATTAGGATTTGATTTATGATAAAACAGCACACCCAGTGCTGCTCTTTTATCATAGTTCTTTGAGGGCAAGAGTAAGCCTTTAAAAACCGAGAAGGTGTCAGTAGTGAGGATAGCAAGGCCAGAGTTGTGGGGATGTACAACTTCTTAACAAAGAGAAATAGGATTTAACTGTGAATTAAGTTTTAGTCTAAATAATAAGAGCTCACATGATAATTTTCCAAGAGACATTATGGAAATTTGGTTCTTTGTTAACACTGGACTAGATAAAATAATAGAAGATGATGGCTGAATAGAAAGGAATTTGAATACATTCTACTAATTTCACAGGTAATGTTATTAGATTCTATTCTCAGTGTATAACTAGTTATAAAGCTTATCAGGCATTGTTTAGTATTTTGTCGATTTTTCAGTATCAGTGAAATTAATCAATAGCTTACCTAGTTAATCCCATCTAAGCAGCTCTCAAATGAGCTGTTGGGAATAGCACTGAATTTGGAAAGGGATGAGCTTTCCTCCTGTCATCTTTAAGCACAGTGATGAAGTGCTTCACAACTCCCCAGACTGGCTTATTTACCACCCTCACCAAATCTAACCTGTGAGTTTAGGTTGACATTGAAACTGTTCCGCAACTTGAACTTTCAAGCCAAATGTATGCAATGAATGAAACATAGCAACTGGATTGTTTATGGATCCTACAATCAGGGTGTTTATTTGCATTTTTTGTTTGGTAAAATAGAAGAGGAATAAAGGAAATTAAATTTGTAATACAGTGATTAAATTGTAACACCACATATGTAACTGCTATATGGGGCACTTGTGCTGAAGAGGAACTCAGGTTACACATAAATACGAGAAAAAAACTTCTTAACAGTGAGAGTGACAGAGCACTGGAACAAGATGCCCAGAGAGGTTGTGGAGTCTCCTTCTCTGGAGGCATTCAAAACCTGCCTGGACGTGTTCCTGTGTGACTTGATCTAGGTGATCCTGCTAGAGCAGGGAGGGTTGAACTAGATGACTTTTTGAGGTCCCTTCCAATCCCTAACATTCTGTGATTCTGTGGTTCTAGTCTGAGTTACACAGTTTAGGGCTCTTGTGCCATAACAGAATTTTATACGGAACATAATGACGTTGCATAGTTCTTTACCTAATCCACTTCTGTTCGGTCTCTGCTGCCTTCACAGATTTAACGTGCCTTATTTCAAAATTAATTTTTAGGAAAATATACTTCATAATCCAGCTTTCCTGAATCTTTACAATATTAAAACATATATGATATGGAGTCTTTTTGTTTTTATTAAATCCCAAAGAACCTCATAATGGAATTGCAAGTTTAAAAAGAGGAAAAAAAAATCCCAAGTAAAAGTATTTTTAAGCTGTTATAGAATGCAGAGCTGGTTTTGAACTGTGAAAATTGAAGTATTGGTAGAATAGGAATCAAAATTAGAACTAGGTTTGCCTACCTTGATAAGTTGGTCCATCCCAGATTTTTTTTCCTATCTGAATTGTTTGGATGGAATTTTTTATGTATCTAAATAGGTTTTTTACTTTTTTTCTTTCTTTCTTATTTAGGAAAATCCCTCCTGCGGCAGATAGTCCCATGCCTTCTCCAGCAGCACATGTCTCCACTCCTTTTCCAGCATCAGTCTTACAACCTTTCAGCAACCCCAGTGCGGTGTATATTCCTTCAACACCTATCAGTTCAAGAATCACTTCTTCTTCTTACATAATGACGTCAGCCATGTTATCAAATGCAGCCTTTGTGACAACGTCAGATACGAATTCCATTGTGTCACACACTACAGCTTTTCCTCACGTGGCTGCCAGCCTAAGTATCATGGACTCAACTTTTAAGGCGCCATCAGCTGTGTCACCAGTGCCAGCAGTCATCCCTTCACCATCCCACAAGCCATCCAAAACAAAAACCAGCAAATCCTCAAAAGTGAAAGACTTGTCATCTCGGAGTGATGAGTCTTCAAGTAACAAAAAGAAAAAGCCGCAGTCGTCGTCATCTTCATCATCATCATCCTCATTATCTTTGCAGACATCTTCCTCGTCTTCATTTTCAGGGTCCCACAAGAAGAACTGTGTCCTGAACGCCAGTTCAACCTTGAACTCCTATCAGGCTACATCTTCCTATAACAGTATGTCTGTGCACAATACAAATAACGGAACAAGCCCACTCAGTGCCAAATCGGAGCCCTCAGGACGGACTTCATTATCAAGCAGCTCCACAGACTCAGTGAAACATATGAGCATGGTAGTAAGCAGTATTGACTCCTCTAATCTGTCTGTATCTTCTCTTGTGCACCACTCAGGGGACCACTCCCTGGGAGCACATAATGCAGTGTCTTCTCTACCCCTTTCTTTTGACAAATCAGAAGGAAAAAAACGTAAAAACTCTAGTTCTAGTAGCAAAGCCTGTAAAATCACTAAAATGCCTGGTATGAATAGTGTTCATAGAAAGAGCACTGCCAACCTTATTTCTGCGGTGCCAGATCCTACAAGCAGCTCCATCTCTCGGCAGGTAAGGGACTCTTCCAGTTTTTTTTTTGCAGGTCATGTCTGACTTACTTGAAATATTTCATGCATTCTGAAAAGAAAATACCACATTTGCTTCAGATTGTTTTTCGTCACACAACTTACTTTCTAGGTTAATACAGAAACGTATTTGTATTTGTTTTGTACTGATCATGAAAAGATGTTTTGAGAGTTAAAGAAAATATATATCTACTTTCTTAAAATATTTTTATGAGATCTTTTTATTCAATTAATAAAGTAGCCATTTGTATCTCTGAGAATAAAACTGAATGTCCAGAATGGATAAATAATTTTTAGAAATTAATTTTTTTTAATCTTAATTCTCATCTTTCTGAAATAAATTGTGTCATTAAAACAGGAAGATAAGAGTCAGCATTTCTGTTTGTTTCTTTTCCCAAACTTGTTGCTGATTCATTTCTTAATGTTATGCAAATCTCCTCATTTCTCTTATGTAAAACTCTTACATCTACCTTTCCCCTGGGGAGAGCCTGAGATGCCTGAGCTCACCTGCTGTTTCCTATTTGAAACTGGAAAAATTAGGAAATTTAGATCTTAACCAGATGACCTTTAGTGGACATTTCATTATCTTTTTTAGTGTGCATATGCTCAGAATATTGAAGTCAGTGGAACAGATGAGGTTACACACTCATTGTCAGTAGCAGTAAGCTTTGACTTCTCTTTCAGTGATGTTATGTAAGGACAAAACCATACGTGAAGTAAAACTTGTTGGAAAAACTGCCAATAGGATCTTGAGAATGATCTACTGTTTTCATTCTGCTGTGGTGCCCAGTGCTGTGCACTGCACAGAAAACAGAGCTTGGTCCTGGCACCTCGAAGACAAAACCGTACAAAATAGAATACCTCAGAAAATCCAGAGAAAGTAGCTTAGGACAGTTTTTTTTTGTTTGTGAAATTCTCATTTCCTAAGGATATTGCACATTAAATGGAATTTGGAAATGGAGAGTGAGATCTTGGACAAGGCAATCCATAGGTAATAACAGACAGAAGTGGGAGTGGAAGAAAGGAATAAATGAATTCTAAAACTGGTATAGCAGGCAGAATGAAGATATACCTGCTAAGCCATTCTTTGATATTTTCTCTTTCCTAGTTCCAGCAGAGGTACAGCTGAAATAACTTGTTTGGCTTTTAAAAATTGCTAGTGGCATCGTCTTTGTATTTTAAGCCTTTTAAATGTGTCCTGCAATCAGAACTAGTCTTTAAGTCACTTGAAGTCAGTGAAGGATGCTGTAAATTCTTCATTCTGTCACACATCTGCTTTTTGAAATATGTGTGTGCTCAAAAAGATTAAATTGCCCTGAGATAGACAATCTAACAGGAAGAAAGGGTAAGTACAAATTGTTACTTTGATACAAACATTGGTAGAAGGAAATGGATTGTATCATCTTTGCACAGACATAGACTCTATCTGTAGCTAGTGCAGTCTGAGGAAGTCTAACAGATACACGCAGGAGGTTCGAAGTTCAAATTCAGACTCCCCTAGTGATTAAGTATGTGCCTATGGAACATTCCTGCTCCAGTTTGTGGTGTATTTCAGCATGTTGCACAGTAATGGAAGTAAATAAACTGCAAAGAGTCCATCAGGTCTTTTCTGAAAAATTTGTAAATATGTAATTCACACTAATATTTCTTTTTCATAAGTAAAAGATTAAATATATGTAATGAGTGCAATGAGATACAGATTTTTAAATGTAATGTTTTTATATACATGTACAGGTGCATAAACATATATGTACACATGCATATATGTGTATGTATATATGTAAAAGTTGATCACACTTTCCTCTTGTACTGCTGGTCTCTGAAGCTAGATTATTGATCAAAAGTAGGAAGTAAAGTGGAGCTGATTGTATTTCACACGTCTGGCTGGCAGCTAAACAAAGGTACTAAATTGTATGCAATTCAGAACAGACATTTCCTACTGTTTATTTGTGCGATAAATAAACAAAATTTGTACCCACTTAAACATATGGGTCAAATAATATTACATACTCTACATGTGAATATTAAAGCTCTGGAGAATACAATACCTGAAATCACTTTTAAGCTGTGCTGTTTTGGCTTGCTGTGTTCTAGAAATGCAATCACAGTAAAAATCCCACCAAATAATCAGTATTACTTAAAATCTTGCTCCTGTTCCCTGATGAAATAGAGCAAATTAAATGAAGAGAGTAAGAACACAGAAAAAAGATCAAATGACTGGTGCTAGGCTCCATTGTTGGGGTTTTATTTCCTAATTGAATTCAAATCTAGCCTGGATAGATAGTAACTGAAAGTGTTAACCATTGGGGTTTGAAGTATCCTTTGTTTTTTAAAAGAATTAAAAAAAAAAAATTAAATAGGATTTGAGTCTTGACCTCATCCTAATCCTTTTGAAATGGTGTTCCCATCATTAACAGACCCTACCCAACTGGGAATCTTTCTTATTCTCACTGAGTGCTGTACCCACTTGGTGTGTCCCGGAGCCCCTTCAGCTCTGGAGGGAGCCGGGGTGGTGAAGCAGCCGGGAGCCAAGCACAGCGCTGCAGGCTCTGGTGGGTCTTGCTTCACCTCATGTAGAGTCGATCTGTCAGTCGTAGCAGCACTGAATGAATGAAAGCCTAGAGAGGTCTAATGGTCACTCTCAGCAAAGTGGTTTCCTAGTGGCTATTTTTCCATGAAAAATATTGGTAGTTATATTGTAATATATATATAGTAATATTATGAAAGGGTTTGACGACTGTTACAATGGTGGTTGTAGAGAAGAAAGGTTTGCAGGTGTATTGTGATGTTCTGTGTGGCCAGGAAAGATTTTACAAGGTTGTATATCCTTAGTCAAGCTTTGTGTATTGAAGAGAAGCAATTACTACCTAGAGAACAGCTGTGGCATGCAGAACATCATGCTAAAGGGGACAGGCTAGGCAGAGGCCTACTCTTTTTTGATCTTTGTGCACCACAGGAGCTGCCTTCAGATTTGGCTCTAAATAAAAATGTTAAACATTTCTGGATAGAATGTGAACAGAGAACACTGTTGAACAGTCTCTGTGTGAGAAAGGGCAGGTACAGAGAGGGAGACAAAGGCTACGAGGGAGACAGAACAGCAAATGATGTTGCAGAAGGGAAGGAGAAAGCGGCTGTTGGTGACAACCCTGGCAGGCAATGCCACAGCCCCATCTGTTCAGTAAGAAATTGCAACTTCATTTCTCACTATTTGGAAGACAGGCCCTTCTACCTCTCCATCAGATTATTAAAGCTGATGTCCTTGTGAATAACTACTCAGACTTCAGTCATCTGCCATTTGTAGGCAGGTGTCCATGGTTAATTTTTCTCAGCCTTGTAACCCCTGAGGACCTACTCTGACTCCACAGCTCTCTCCCCTTTCGTATCACAACAGAAATATCTATGCTATGTTTATGGGTCACTGTAGAAAAACCTAAGGCAGACTGCTCTTGCAGAATACTGTAGTATCTCCAGCACTGAAATATGGAGATTGAATATTGAAATATTTTAACAAAGTACTTTTAAAATGTATGTACCTGTACTGTCCACTTGCAGTCATTCCCAAGAAAATTCTCTGACGCAGTACATACAGTTGCAAATTTAAACCTCTAGAGTTGGATTCTTCTGGTTAATATTTGCTGTATCAAGCAATAATAAATGAAGACTCTAGATGGAGGAAAATAGGATAACTTAGGGCATGCTGCAGTGCTTGGCCACCTGCTTTAAACTCCCAGGGAGTGGGGAACTTCCCCTGGGGAGGAGTCTGTGACCTTGGGTACTCTCTGCTCTCAGTTGCTCACTAGCTGCACTAAGGGACTGCAGTAACTAGGCAAACAAGTGTTTTGGTCTAGAGACATGGCGTGTTACAATCTATATTCCCTCAGTAACTGTTTCTTATGTTATATTCTGACCTGTGATAGTATTTATGTGCCTTTTAAGAGTTCATTTAAAGTATACTGGCTCTGAGAGCTAATTATGATTCTATCTGAAGTGTATCTTTTGCTATAGCAAAATACCTGTGTTCCAAATGCAAAGCAATTAGTGCCACTTTACACAGGAAAGGGAAGGCCATTACCAGCATCTGCATTCAACTGACAAATATGCCTCTCAATACTGCTCAATTAATGTCTTTCAGATTGGAAAAAATAGCAGTGTAGCTTTGTCACAATCCAGTCCTTCGAGTACTTCAAACCCAGTACACAACAGACAAGTAAGTTGCTTTGAAAAAGTATACTTAAGTAGTCTGTAAGCAGTTTTGAAATATTTTATACTATAAGAGCCTTAAAATACAATTTTGCTATGAGTACAGGTCTTTATAGTAGCTGTCTTTCAGTGAACTAATATTAGATTTCTCAATTTTTTTCCAGCTGTTTTCCCCTCCAAGATTTATGAATAACAAGTTTTCTGTTTTGTTTTTCACCACCTGTAACACGCCTCAGGTTGGCTTATGTGCTGCTCACTGACTGTTGCTTTGGTGGTATGAACTCAGCAGCAGCAGAAACTGGCTGCACAGGATCCAGCTAAGCTGATGTGTTTTTTCTGTCTAGCAAGATGGCACGGGAGGGACAGCAGTTAAAAATAGGCCAGCAGTGAAAGCTGCAAAGGGAGGACAGAAACAGGACAGAGAAGACAGGACACTTGAGTATTCAGAGAAACTAATCTGAAAGTGTAACTAAACTAAGCATAATCTGAGTTGTCCGTACACTGTGAGAAATCCTTCACACTTGGCACCGTACCTGTTTATCACACAGACTACTAGTCAGATAGTTATAATAAATTCAGTAACTCAGTTTTTTTGTGAGGGCAGGTGCTTGACTTGTCATCTAGCCCTCATCTGTCTGGAAGACTGATAGACTAGTTTATTTTTTTCAATATGGCCCCTACTGTTTGACTCTCCAAGTTGAGTAGTTTATCAAGAATCCATTCTCAAGATCCTTGGTATGAAAAGTCTTCCCAACTCAACAAGGTGTAGTCACAAGTAAACAAAAATTCCAGAGGATTTTTCTGTACTAGTCAGTATTTTAGAATTCTGTTATGTATTCTGGCTAAATTATACAGGAGTACTTACTCCAAATGGCTGTGCTGCTTAGTTTCTGCTGTGTAGACAGCAAAAGAATAGTAACGATTGTAGTAATGATAACCCACAACTGTATCTCCCTTAAAAATATTCAATCACATCTTGAGATAAATGGCCAGACAGTATTTTTTTTTTTCTCTTGGTACTGAGCGCAGAGCAGTGTATGTATGGGAGAACTACTCTGAAGGGAAAGAAGTGGAAAGTTTCTTCATACTTTTAGGGACTGGCATTCTCCTGTGTGAGACACTCATCCAGCTGCCAGTAACAAACAGGGCATAAAGCTGTTCTGAAGTGCAAAACTGATTTTGCTTTAACCCCCTGCCCCTGTGTTAGTGTAAAATACACACTACCCAAGAAGCAGAGCTTGTTGGGATCTGTTGCCTAGATCCCATGGGGAAAACCTAACAGCACAAAACATTAATTTTGAGGCAGCCTTATGTAAACAGAGGCTAGTGCTGAGCTTTTCAGCTGCCTGTTTCTGTAACTATCAAAAACCAGAAGTGTGTGTGCTTTTTTAAGCCTCACAAACTCTTCATTGTTAAAAATATGTTTCTGTCTGGTACTTGAATATGGAGCTCAGAATACAAATATAAAAGAAAATTAAGATGTGTTAAGCTTTATTAAACTTAAAAAAAACCACGGGATTTTAGTATTTGGAACCATGCATAATGATTACCTATCTAATAAATGCTTGTCACTGTCAAATCTGATCTGCTTTGTTGACAGCTTTCATCTCCAATCTAGCAACTGAATAGTCTCTAAATAACATTTTAGTCTTAAACTGTGCTATAATATTTCTTTATAAGGGCATTATTAATTGGGTAATAATAAGTGGATCTGCAAGTATATGCTGTGTCAGTAAAGATATTCCTGGGGGAACCTGAGCTATCCTGTTTTTAATGTTAGTGTGATAACCATGATAGACAGGGAGTCCAAGTGAAGCCAGATCTTGTCTCTATGGCAGAGATTTTCTCTGCCATACATGGGGTTTGTAGTTGGAAAAAACAGGCAAGTTTTCATGAATACAAGTCAGAACAGCAGGCTTTTAGCAGCGCAGTTTGAAGAGAAATTGCAGCTATCAAGTTAAATGTGCACATGGGGCAGTTAGTCTGGACTGCCACCACTGTGTTAGCAGGCCAGGCGACCTGTCGGGATGTCTGCTGGTGCAGAGGGAGAGCTGGAAGGGAGGAGACTGCTGATTCTTAAGAGAAAGGAGAGGGGCCCTTAACTCAACAACTCAACACGAGGTTGAGTGACTGGGTGAGAACGAGGAATTCGAGAAATTGCAGCAGGCTGTAAACCCAGTCTGGCTGGAACCTGTGATGGCCTGCGTGCGGTCCTACTGAGAAGGTCAGCTTCCTGCTCACCTTCCCAAGGGGAGGACATGCAGCGGGGCTGTGAAAGTCACCTGCCACCAAGAACTGGGTGTTTCTTCTTCCCAAGTTGTGAGATAAAGGTGCCCCGTGGTTGCTTTAATTTCACAAAGCAGTTTGTTTCAGTCACTCGCTCTATTTGCTGAAGTGAGCTGTACTCTGGGTACTCCTGTGGGCGACTGGTGGCTGTGAGGGTAACTCTTGTGATCCTGTCTGCTCTCTCCCATCACATTAAACTCAGGTTAAACTCAGATGAATTGTTCTCAATTCATGTTTAATTTGAATGTTGCTGCATCTGAGACCTGAACAGGGGCTTGTATACAAAAAAGCATGCCTGTTTTTCCAACTATTGCTGCTTCAATAAAAAAATATTACTTTTTCCTACAAAAACTATTTGGTTTTTAACAAATATTAATGGAATGATAGTTTTACAGTCAAATTACTTATGTCTGTTAATACAAATTATGTATTAAAAGCTTGTTTTCTCCAGATTTTATCCTTGTTCTAGGTTGATAACTAATCAAGTGTTTTTGTCTTCATAGTGCTTTTAGGTGCCTGAATGTGTTAACACTTCAAGACCTCAGTATGCGGTGGTTTTTAAATACTGAGTAACTAGATCATTTTATTAAGGGAAGGTGACAACGTGTATGCTGTGTGGGGATTCCCTGTGCATGAAAACATGCGGTGTAGAGGAAAAGATTCTTCAGAGTTGTTGTCTAATTGCTGCTCTTTATTTGTAACGATGCACCAAGTTAATGAACATGAGATTCACCAAAGCTTACTAAAACCAGACGGTCCCAAAAGGAAATACACTGTTTATTCAAAGCAGTTCCTTTTCTTAAAGGTCTAATGTAATCAGTAAACAGGGAGGGAATTTAGTTCAGGGACTTGAAATAAATTCCTGCTTTGAGTTCTGTCAGGCACAGATGTTATTAAAGTATTATATACTGAAAGACATTTTGTGATTTTGAACCTGGCTCTGGTTTCTCTTTTAGAAGACATCAAACCGGACTGGTAGAATAAGGACTCTTCCATAACAAGGAAAAGGAACCAGCCTATAATCTCTAGCTCTCAGCAGCCCTACTCCACAGGGTTTTTTCTTTTCTATGTCCTGCAGACAGATTTAACCTTTTATGAATTTGTGGTTTTAAAGAGAATTAAATTTACAGAAAACTGTAATAGTGATTTGTTTAGTTTTTCACTTGTATTTGCCACTGATTTGTGTGTTCTGCTTGGTTATGTTTCATGCCTTTTAAAGCTGTTAGCGTTGCAATGCTCCCTTTGTTTCCTTACCAGAACACAGCGGACATTCCAAAAAAAAAAAAAAAAAATCCAGATCATGAATTGAATTTATTTAAAGGATTTCAAAATTTTTGTCATTAAATAAAAATTACAGTAATTCTGTATTTAAGCTTGTCCTATGGATAAAAATTGAGTGCATTTCTTAGCAATTTGCAAACAGCTGGGGCACTGCAACTTTAGGGACTAATCCTGACTGGTGCTCTGTACCTACAGCATTTAATAATTTCAGTGGGAATTCTGAGTGTTCAGCCTCTTCCAGGATCAGGCTCTTAGGGAATCTATACTTCAATCAATGCAGAGTGGATTTTTACACCAAACTGTGATTAATGTTATCAGGGGCTCAACATGTAAAATCCACGTGTCTTGGTGGATTTCTAGTCCCTTAAGATCATAGCACTTGATAACTTCAGTGAACAGCTTGGGCTTGCAAGGACAGGAGTTGAACAGATTGGCTTGCATTAATAGAATTGCACTGACAGTGTTTCTTATAGGATTACTGAATAATTTTTTAATAAAATATAGATTTTATAATCAGGAAGCCAATACTAGGTACTGGAACAATAGTACAGATGAGTTAATTTTTATTTCTACAGTGTTAAAAGTGCACTTATATGCTGGTTTATTTACATCTTGGGGAAAGGCGAGAGACTGCAAATAGGGAGATTATTACTACTTTCTTTTTTAAAAAAAGAAGGCTTAAGGCAAATTTTAAGACTAAAAATGTTTAAGCAATTATAAACAAGGCTAGACCCTTTGAAAAAAAGTTTAGAAATATTCTTAAAATAAATTTTTATAGTGTTAATTTTGTAATAATTTATGTTTTGCTATACTTCAGAGCTAACTGACCGGTATAGTTTCAGAAACAGTATGAAACTTAGGAAAGTTTAAGCAATGTTTATATTTTTAAAATGTTCTTTGAATTATGTTTTTATTGTACATTTCTTCAGACTGAAAAATGTGTACATATCTTTGTTATTTTTGCACAATTTTTGTCTTGTTCAGTTTTAGGAGCAGTACTATGTTGATTTTTTTAATTTATTTTGAGTTATAAAACTGCAGGAGTTTAAAAATCTCAGTAACAATGTCATCCTCTGTAATCAATGAACTGCTATTTCTAGTTGTTGAGGGAAAACAGTGGTTGTGTGAGATTCAGTGGTTACTTCTGAGAAATAATGCTAATCAATGACTGAAGGAGCAATTTTGTAGTTTTAGGAAGCTTTAGCTCTTTCCATGCGTCTTTTAATTGGAAAGCTGGAAAATGGAGCCTGACCTTTGAATGCTGCCTAAATTTTTTTTCAACTGGCTTACACCTGACAGCATTTCAGGAAAGTTAAGCACGAAGTAAAATCCCACAGTGTTCTTTTCATCATCAAAGAATCATTATTCATTATATGTATCAAAAAATTCAGCCTGAAAAGTGAAATGGAAGTAAACATTTGGGGAAAAAAAAAAAAAAGATACAAAGTGGACCAGCCTATAATGCATTATTAGCGTAGCATTCACTCCGTAGTTCTTTTTCTTCCCCATTTGCCTGAAAATCTTGTGATTTGTTTCCAGCAATAGAGGCTCAGAAGCTTTGGTTGTTACACATACGCAATGCATAGGCCCGTCAGCCATAAAAAGCGACTTGGATAACTTGTATGCCTTCTTTTGTATTGATGTAACAATTGTAAATAGTGCTGATCGACCTTTGTAGAGAATAGTTTATACAGCATATTCTATTATTGCTGATTCTCAGTGAACTATTGTTTTAAAAAAAAGAAGAAAAAAAGAAATTTTTCTATTTACACCTTATATTTTGTTATGCTGTTGACCCATGGCACTTTAACAAAACTCTGTGGGTTTTGCATAGCTGGTCAGTCATGGGATATATTAAATAACTGTTGTTGCACAGAAATGAATTTGCACCTGCTATATTGTGCTTTCCTACTACAGATTTTAGAACCTTTTCCAGAAGACTTTTGAAGAAAAGCATGTCCAATCATTCTAAGAAAAAAAAAATGCCATACTTGTACAGCCAATTTCTTTTCTATAATCCATATTTTGTAACACTAAGTATTTTCATTCTTTGTCCTGCACCTTTATGTATTAGCAGTATCAAATAGAATTCATTCCATGCTTGTGATAATTGTAAGCAGAATAAATGTCTAAAGTAGGTGTAAATAGTAAATTCTATGGCTTACAGTTTAAAAAAGGAAAACCAGAACAAACATGTATCTGATTGATACTGCCATGGTTCAACACCGGGCCTGGAGATATTCTCTAGTGAGCGATTGTATTTTTTGTTTTTTTGCTTTATTATTATTTTTTTTTGTAACATGGCTTTGTAAATAAAATAATTTATATGTTTGTAAGAAACAAATGGGTTTTGTCGTTATTTATCTTTGCAAAGAAAAAATGGTATGTATTTCAAGACTGCCCTTTTTCTTCCCAGCGGCTGAAGTACAAGGTGCCAATAGCACTGAGAATTCCACTGGTAGCTCAAAAGACCTGCCCAGCTCTGCACGGGGATGAATTGCTCTGGGATTATTTTTGGCCTTGGTGTCTAAAATATTGCTGCATTTACACGTCAGGACACGTGTGATGAGCAGCTATTGAGGTTTTTGCGCTGATAAATCATTTTTAAATTCCTTTGCTTAGCTGAATGCGTTTTCTCATTCCTTATCAGCGTAAGAATTAACTTCGCTACAGCTGCCAGATTTTGGAATTCTCACTTCAGTAGGCAGTACAAATTTATAACCAGTCTTTTTATCATTGTTAATACTAAAAATGCAACTTTTATCTAGGCGTTAAGATTCTTGCTCTGTGTAAAGCCTGTTCCAATTACAGATCAAATGAGACTTAAATTGTTCATTGGCTTGTCAGCTCTGCAGAGAGGATTGCAATTTTTTTTCTCTCACAGCAAACCTCTTCTGCAAATCTGGGAAAGATGTACATTTTTATGCTCCTTTTATAAAGTATCTGGAAGCTCAGTCTTGGAGATACTGTAGGGAAGATGCTCACAGTTATGGTATGATCTTTTTTAAAAGCAGGAAATTTGGACTGCAAACTGCATTTTTGTATGCATATGCTCAGAGCTGGCAGAGGAGATCGAAAGCCGGCCTGCGTTACGGGGAAAAAGTAATCGAAGGAGGAAAACTTTGCCTTCTAGGTAAACAGCTTTTTATGTAGTGTCTTTCATGTTCTGATACCTGTTGCAAAAGCTAATCCTGAACTTCCTCTTTACTGTTCAATCTGTGCCTTGATCTGTATTTGGAAAACACTTTTTTTTTTTTTTTTTTTAACTCTTAAGTTTGTATAGAAAAACCAAACATCATGCAGTTACAGTAGATACTGAAATCTCATTTGATAGAGTGGTCCATGTACGGCTGAAGAGCTGACACTGTTTGTAAGGTGCTTTGCTATATATATATATTTCTATATAGAAATTTAAAGCTACAGCCAAGAAAATGGAATATTGCAGCCATGAGTTATAGTTGCTTGCCATCATTGCCCATGGCCAGCAAAGGCTGAAGACCACAGAATTTATTTTCCAAATACAAATCTGGGCAATTCTTTAGCACTTGCATGTTTGTTAGAATCACTTCCAAGCTGTTCTCTGTTTGGATTTGGTTTACCCCACCCTTTTTTTGGTTATACAAGTATTTTGCTTGTAGCAGTACTTCTTTGCTTGTATTATCTAACATGTTCTAAATACCACCAGTTTCAGGGGGAAGCAGATCACACTCTAACTTCTTTATTCCTTGCACTCTAGTTTTTATGCTTCTGTTTTTACCACAGAACTATTTATTTTAGAAGAAAGACATTGCTGTGTGCAACAGTATCTGTTTTACTCTTCCAAATCTGTCAGGATTCACAATTGGAAGAAATGCCAAATACTGATTCCAGAAATATTTGGAGGAGATTCATACAACAGATTCAGACTTCAGAACACAAGAATGTTTATTTCATGCAAATTTTTATGCTGTTTTGCTCCTTGAGTACCCCTTGAAAGCCGCTACTCAAAACAAGTACAGACCTCTTAAAACATACTTTCCTAAGTAAAAGAAAGAGAATTCTGGCAATTCAGCAGCAGGTAGCTGTTTGCCCTTCACCAGGAGAAGCCATGGTAGATGATGGTGTGTGTGCTCTTGGTCTTATCTTGTAATGCATCACAAGTTTCTTTTGTGTTAGTTTTTTGTTGTTTATAGCTGACCTGGAGAAATACTGAGATCCAGTCTGTGATCTGCTCTCCCTACAGAAGGGAGAAGAGAAGCTTTAGGGGAAGCTTGCCAGAAATAACAATCAGGATCCAGAGGAGGTTGATTTGAGGGTAAGGACACCAGTAGGGATTCGAGATGGTGCACAACATTCAGCTGCCTCTGATAACTGCTTTTACAGAGTACTGACTGAAGTGACTACCATTAGAACAGACGTGGACTTTCGTTCAAATACAGGAAAAGACAAGAGTTTACTCATCAGTAACGTGTCTTTGGAGATGCATAATCCACACTTAAGTTTGCTTCCTAACTGCATGCCCAGCCTTTCTGTTGTTCCCAGTGTCTCTTTCTGTACTGTGGAGCATCAGAGAAACTAAGGCGATGGAGACAGATCTCTGACCTCCACCATCCTGTGTAGCCTCAACTCGCTCTACAGATACTGATAGAATAAAAGTGTCTGTGGTCTTAAGAGCCATGGGCTCAGATATATGCACTATATATCTCAAAGCATGAAGGCTCCTGCTAAGTATCTTCTTTTTTTCCCTTTGCCTTCAGCAAGAATCCCACCGTAGTTCTAAGAAATTAATTTACTGGGTTTTCTGTGAACCGGGAAGTGGCCAGTTCTGTAAGAGAACTTAAGTCTCCTGATACTAAACTAGCCTTTTTGTGACCTTTTTTGCTTCTCTTTGACTTGGAAACAGTAACTGGAAGTATTTCTCTAATTCCTGATATTTAATTTTTCTCAGTATATAATTTTTGATGGCAAGTTTAGTCTTTATTTGCAAGGTGAGTTAAAAACTCCCAAACATCCACAGCTTAGCTTTATGACTGCAGAATCTTGTTCTTGTGGAGGAGACTGGGAAGGCAACATGCTGGAGTCACAAGTGATCCAGGTTACTTCTATAGTGTATCAAGGACAATTTCTTGACAGAAAGACTCAACAAGCTGAGTCTGGCTACGCTAGACATGCTACTCACACATAAGGAAGGGCTGGCTGGAAACGTTGACATTGGTGGCAGCCTTGGCAGCAGTGACTACAAGATAGCAAAGCTTCAGATTCTGAGGGAAGTGAAAAAGAAAAATAACTTGACTGCAACCCTGGAATTCAGGAGACCAAACTTTGTCTCCTGAAGACATTTTGTTGGCAGAATGCCACAGTAGACTGCCCTGAAGTGCCATGGGGAATTAGCTGAAGCACAAGAACAGCCCATTCTGATACACAGGAAGTTGAGCAGACATGGGAGGCAGCCAGCATGGCTAAACGGGGAGCTCTGGACTGAAGTCAAATCCAAAAAGTGAGTATACAGACTGGGGAATGGGGGGGTGAGCTCCCCTGGAGGAATAGAGAAGCTCTGCCTAGGCGTGCTGAAGCAGAACTAGGAAAGCCAAAGCTCAGCTGGAATTGGAATTAGTAAGGGATGTGAAGGACACTTTCTGTACACTAACATGGAAGGAAGGCTAAGTAAAATGTGGGCCCCACTACGTGGGGTGAGTAACCTAGTGACAAAGGACATGGGAATGACTGAGGTACACTCAGTGCTGCCTTTGCTTCGGGTTTTAACTGTGCTGAGTTAAATCTTCAGGCAGTCTAGGGAGTGAGGTATACTACCTATGTAAGAGGAAGCCCAATGTAAGGACTACTTACCCTGGATCTATGCCAGCCTGTGGGAAAAGCCGGACTCAATTCAAGGATGCAGGCTGGTATCGTCATAAGGCTGCTGTCATCCTTGAAAGATCATGGTGAACAGGGCACAGGATTTCTGAGGACTGGAAAAAGGCAAGTGCAATGCCCATTTTCAAGAAAGAGCAAGGGAACTACAGGCTACTCAGCCCAAACTCAATCCCAGACAGGTTATAGAATAAACTTTTCTAGAAGCCATGTCCAGACAACATGGATTTGAAACATGACTGAAAACTATGCCTGACCAACCTGCTTGCCTTCTGCTATGAAATGACTGCGAATGCTGTTTACTTTGACCTTAGCAAGGCTTTTGACAACATCTGCTTTTGTATTCTTACAATAAATTGGAGAGATGTGGCATCAAGGTGTAGACTATGAGGTGGGTGGAAAATTGCCCCAACAGCAGGGCTCAGAGGGCTGAGGTCAGCCATCTGAAGTCCGATGGGTTGGTTGTTACTAGTAACATGCCCCAGGGGTTAATACTGGGCCTTGTTCAGAGGGAACTCCACAGGATAGAAAATTGGGCTGACAGGAACCTCATTAGGTTCATCAAAGACAAATGCAGAGTCCAACCCCTGGGACAGAGAGATAAACCCTTGTCATTGAACAAGCTGGGTGCTGACTGCTGAGAAAAGGGGCTGGTGGACAAGCTGAACCTGAGTCAGTAAGGGAGCCCTGGACCACTGAAAGGTCCTGAACCACAGCACTCAGAGAGCACCAACTGTCCCCCTCTGTTTTGGCACTCATGAGACTGCATCTGCAGAACCATGTCCAGTTTGGACCTCCACTGTACAAGACACAGCATGCATACTGAAGTGAGCCCAGGGGAGTGCTGAGGTGATTAGTAGCTGAAGCATATAAGGATATGCTAAAAAAAAAAGGTTTTGTGCAGTTTTAAGACAAGAAGCTTGAGAGGAGAGGGCTCTGAGTGCTGTCTTCAGCTACAAGATGGGCCATTGTCAAAAAGATGGAGCCAGACCCTTCCTGGTGGTGCACAACAAAATGGTAAGAAGCAATAGATATAAAGTAGAGCAAGGGGAATTCTGGTTAGATATAAGGCAAACTTGACAATGCTGTGAACAACCTGATTTCAACTTTGAAATTAGCCCAGTTTGAGGAGGCAGGAGGGTTGACCACATGATCTCCAGAGGTCCATTCCAAGCTAAATTATTTTGCTGTTCTATGCAGTAAAAATAAAACAAAAATAAAGGGCTCTGGCTATTGAGATTCTGGCTATTAATACCCAGAAGCTTAACATTTCTGCTGTTAAGCACTTTCCCTTATAAATGTAAAATCCCCTGGTGAGGAACTCGCCTGTATCTTGGAAGTCCTTGAGGATACACACTGGAAGGGTGCAGGGGAGCTCTCCAAAACAGCTATAGAAATGGCAGGACCCGATCCCTACAGCTCCCCCCTGCACTCCCTAACACAGAGTGCTTTCTAATGTCCATGTTGAGAAGGAGCAGAGGCAGCTAAAGCGTTAAAAGAGCTGCAACTCAGCATGTTCACAGTAAGTGTATGGCAGACCTAGGCATCTTTCCCAGCCTTTGTTGCTCCTGTCTCTTCCCACAGCCCTAGACTTCAGTCTCATAACGCTCCCATTTAGTAGAACAAGTCCATCTGCCTGTTTTTCTCAGCAAGACAAACACTTGTTCTGCAACCAGCTTTATACCTGACCTGCGGTCCCTGCTCCTCTTTGTTACAACCCTTAAGGCTCCTGGTAGTCTTAGTCCTATGTAATCAAATAAAATGCTTGTTACTAATGATATTCTGCAAAAGGCTCAGGTTCTTTCACAACAGGTATGAAGTCTTTCAACCACATTGAATTTATATAATCAGATCATTTTAAATTCATGATAATAGATTTGATCCTTTAGTTCCTGATTAAACCTCAATCAGCAGCACCTCTGTAACAAAACCAGAAAACTGATGTTTACAAATCCTGGTTTTTCCTCCTGTTCAATTTCTCTTAAAATAGTCCATGTGAGCTTCTCACTATCCTAAACTATCATACTTTCAGGACTTATAACTGATACTATCATCATATGAACTGATGATAATAATATATTACTTAAATAATAAATACATGAACAAATATAGAATTTTAAAAATATTCCTAGTTGTAAATTGAATCAATTTGCTCTGGTTAGTGATTTTTTTTAACCAATCCTCAGAGAAACACACTTCAATCTGTAATTCCTGTGTTTATCCTTTAAATGTCAGCCTTCAACATATGTATTTCATACTGGTTCTCTTTGTTGACTAAAGGAGAAACTTCCTTTGCCCAATGCTGTTTTCCCTGCCCCAAACAGTGACTTACCTCCCTTTCCAGTCTTTCATTTACTCCTTCCTTTACTGTCAATCTTCCTATCCTTAGGTTCTCATTTTCACAAAAATATTTTCCATTTCTTTATTTCTCCTCTGCTGAACAGCTCAGTCTCTACTTTGTACTTCTCCACACTTCAGTCTATGCTTTCTCCCATCACTCTTCTTTAGGAAAAAAACTTCATTAGTGCTTTGCAAACTCTATTGAACAGCATAGAAAAGTCCAATGTAGGAATGGGTTCAGTGACTATGAATTGTATTCCTCAGGAAGAGGTGGTTTTTCATCACTGCCAGGTAGCTGTCAAGGGAGGTAACTGTTAAGAACCCACAGTTCCTCTAGCCCTAATTAAGACTTGAAGCAGGAAGTAGCATAATCAGTTTAAAATACTAAAGAATATGTCTGTGTGAGCTCTGCAGTTTTGGATGCTGTCTTTCTCCTACTCTTTCTCTAAGGAAAAAAAAGAAGGGTGAATTCTATTAAATGTTTCGTGACAGTTTTAGCAAATAGGTAAATATATATAGTGCTAGGCTTTTCTCAGGAATACCGTTTTTCTTTAATATATGCTCACTTATCATTGTCTATTTGTATTTGATGGCAGATGGTTATGTCTTTGTAGAGCTGTTCACATTTTTTTTTTTTTTTTAATGGGACACTTTATCTTTCTCCTACTCACATTAGGTAGTACGATAAAAAGGTTCTTTGATGTGGCTTCTGTATGTGCACAGGCTATGCTGTGTCAACAATTATTAAAAAATGTAATCTTTCTTACTCTTAGTTGCTAATCATTGGGGTTTTTATGTACTATACCAGTATTGAGCACACCTGACCACGTTCCACTAGGTGGCAGCTGAACATTTTGCTATCCCCTCGCATTTACTGGGATTAACCAAGACCTCCTTTAGCAAAGGAGTCCAGGTAGTGGACAGTGCACGGGAAAAAGCAACAGGTGTAAACGGCATTACCGTATGTGCAGGGAAATGTGTATGAAACTGAGAAGACTCGCATAAATGTTAAAAATAATTGTGTGTAATTTGCTTTCCCCAGGAATTAATTCAACTGTGGTACAAACTATTAAGCTGGCTGGAAGCGATGATTTTCTGTTCTAGTGCTAATGTGATGACATGTAGGCAAATTAATTTTTGCTTCCAACTTTCTATCCATTGAGGCAGGGGCTGCACAGTCAGTAAAGTCTCAGTAACCCAATTTACTCCACCTGGATATTCGGGCCTCTTCCCAGTACGGACTGGGCCCCATCTCAGTACAAAGTGGATCCCCTTGGCCCTATCCCAGTAAAAAAATTGGCACCTGTAGCCCAGAGCCCCCGAGCCTGAGGAGGGCAGGGGGCTGATGTTTGGTATAGTGTTAGGAAGTCCTGTGAGGAGCAGGGCGGTGGCCTCGCTGATCCTGGCGGGTCCCTTCCAATTCGCCATCTTCAGCGCTTCTGAGGCCCTGAGCCGACCGAAGGTGCCCCGGCAGCTCTGGGCAGCGGGTGCCTGCCCTCCGCCGAGCCCCCGCGGCCATGTGAGTGTTGCGGCGTCCGTCTTGAGGCCTCCTCTCCGCGTCCGCAGAACTCCCGCGTTCCCCCTCCCTCCCTCAGCTCCCCTCACGCAGCCTCTCGGCGGGGCGGCGACAGTTAACGGCCGGCGCCGCGGTCTCCCGGCAACGCGGGATGGCGGCGGGCGAGCAGCAGAGCCGCGACTACCTGCAGCGGCACCGGCTCCCCGAGCTGCTCCAGCGCCTCGGCGCCCTGCTGCTCTACCACCGCCCCGGTGCGGCACCGACACCCGGGCCCCGCGGCAGGGCAGGGCCAGGCGCCGCAGAGCCCTCCCCCGCGACCCCGCCTCGAAAAGCAGGGTGGGAGAGAGGGAGTGCGTGGCCTTCGGTCAGTAGCTGACTGTCCTCCGGCTGAGGGCAATTTTGCTTCGTTGCAGAAAGACCACGCGAGTTCCTGATCCAGGTGCTGGAAAGAGTGCAGGCTGGGAAGCGAGCGGAGGGGGAGTACCCTTACCTCATGGATGAGGACAACCTGGCCGCCATGTTCAGCTTGCTGGATGTGTTGGGCCAAGGCCACATCACCGCAGCGCAGTACAGAGAAGGTGCGTCTCACCTCAGCAGCAGGGCACGCTGAACTGTTTGTGTCCGTCTGCACGGAATTATTACAATACTTTCAAAGCTATGCATATATGTGCTTTAAAAGTATCCACACATCAGCTAATGCACAACCAGGAACTTGGAAAGTTTGAAAAGTTGTGTATTTTTTAAGTTATGTATCTTTACCCTCTAGGCCGCTTTAAGATGTTAATCTTTCCAAGACTTACATAGGAAATTAATTTCCTTCCCTATGAATTCTGTTATTTTTTTCTATGCATTTCCTTCCCTTTAGCTCTTAAAACTTTGGGACTGAGCACTGAAAATCTGCAGCTTGGAGATGATGTGAATATCACACTGGATGTATTCAAGGAAGAAGTGTAAGTTTAATTGAAAGGGGTTTTTTTAAGGTGGGGGTGATATGCCCAGAAGATATTTTACTAAGATGTATTTTTAATTTACAAAATGTGATTAAAGGACTTCCTGGTTTAAGCCTAACCCTTTTACTTTGCATTGCAAGATTTAAAAAGGTTAGTTACTACCCAACCTTACTTGGCTTGCTGTAACCTGAGGCATCTTCCTGCACTAGGATCCTCTCAAAGCAAAGCTCTGGGATTACCTGCCCCTCAAGTGATCAGATAGCCCAGGGTTCAAATACTGATGTAGATTGATCATTGTGTTGTCCTCTTTGCTGGAGCTAGCACCACAGCTGTAGGTGAAACAGCTCAGAGTTATGATGGTATCTCATGGTCAAAGTACAACCGGTTCTTGGGGCAAATTTTTGGGAACTGTTCCCATCACTGAAAGGTAACAAATTATCCTCATTTTTGTCTAACTAGAATTCTTTTTTTTCTGTCTTAGGAAGAAAAAGATGCTGGAAAGCTGGTCTGTGTATTAGTTTGAGCAGAGGTCTGCTTTATATATTAAAAACAGACATTTTGCTCAATTATTCTTCTGGTTTGTCAGCTGTTCATAGTTGATTTTAAGCAGTACTCTCTTTTTCTTGCCATCCTGTCATTGTCTGTCCCCCTGCACACCTCTGAGCAATCAACTGAAAAGGACAAATGACAAAAATTAGTTTGTGTTCACCAAGCACTGGAGGGTGGCTTTTGAGAACTACTTTTCTTAATACAATTAGATGTTTAACAAAGAAGAGATGTCTTTTACACAACTCAAATAGTGTTTTGGAGTTTCCTCCTTTAGTTTGTAGCTTACAGTAAGGGGTTGGTAGTAGTTGGCTCATTACCATCAAATAAAATGAAGAGTGCAGCTGTTTCTTAAGTTTGCTTTGGTTTTTTTGGTCTTGTGTTGCGGGATTTTTTAAAGAAAAGACCAACTTCAACCTATGTGCCAAATGTCCACAATTAAACACTGGTAGCACTTCCAAGCAAAATGCTTTTTTCAAGTTCACAACAATTTTAAAGGAGAAACTTTAAAAAAAAAAAAAAGGGAGACTCTGGTATACCAAAGAAAAAAATTTGAATTAATATGAATAAAGAAAACAAAATGACATACTCCTTCCTTCTGTGTTCTGCATATACACATTTTAATACAGAACATCCATTACATGGAATTTAGAGATGTAAAACATCTGTTTCTAAGTGAAGGCGGAACAGTTCCTAGGGAAGAGCTGTCCATATTGTGGAGGGGTTTATTTACACTGTAAATACTTTCCTTAGAACAATGTTCCAGCACACCATGTTGACAAGGCAGACATGCTCATTAGAGATGAAGACAGTTTAAGCTTCTAACTGTACTGGCAAGGTGACTATGGCAAGTAAGATCAAGGCAGTTCAAGTTCAAAAACAATCTTGATTTTTTTTTTTAACTGTATACAATCAGATTAGATGAAACCAATCATTTAGTTTACAGTGTTGAAAAAAATAACCCAAGTATATTACATGTTTGAGGTAAGTAATCTAGACCAAGTTATTAACCATTTCTGAAGAAGTCTTTATTTTCCTGTATTTGGCCAGCTAGCTCTCAAATTGAGAAGAATCTCAACGTCCTTTTGAGCTAATTTATAAACTCCAAGTTCATTTAGTGCTGCTGTGGCTGATGGCTGGTTTGGCTTTAATGTTGTTTCATTTTCTGAAGCTGACTGTAGCACATCCTTGAGAAGCAAGGCAGAGCCAATGTTGAGGTTCAGGATAATGCAGGCTTCTTTTATGCTAGAGGGAAAAGTTACATGGATTAGTGCGAGAAGCACCCACGAGATCCACTTAATGTTGTGCACACAGTGGATTAAAAAAAAACAACCCTCCATGGACTTCTGAAAAGGATCAGAAGTATTCAGCTGAAAAATACTGCTTAGATCAAGGCAAATATTGTACTTGTTCTTGCTGCCTACACCTTTTCTGTTATGCACGTGTATTTCATAAGCATCATTACTTGCCTCCCAGTGCTCACCACAGCTTTTGCTTCTGAAGTTTCCCCACCAATATTAAAAATACAAAAGAGAATTTACTACTTTGTCTAGCATTCTCTTAACTGCATTTTTCCCTAAGATAATTAGGAACTTCTTACTCAGTAGATGTTAAGAGCACAGTTCAACAGACAGCTGCTAGAATCTGAACATTTTCCTTAATTAATATCATTAGGGAGCAAAAAGATACCCTATCTTTGTCACATTGTTCCTAGTCTAAATACAACAGATAAGCCACGTACCTATCATCCCTTGTGCATCTGTGTGCTCTTATGTTGGAAATAATACAGATGTTTCAATTATCTTTATGAAGGTGAGGTGCTCAAAAAAACCCTTAAACATGAATATTCCAAGTTAAAAAAGCCAATATATAATCTTTGTCTTCAACTGTTGAACACTGAATACCATGCTCCATATTGATTTCAAAATACTAAGATTTCTGTCCCAATTAGCCTAGGAGTTTGGTACTGGACTCTTTAGAAGACTAGGCTGCTTAAAAAAAAGTAGGTTCTTGTCATCAATGAAAGCATCTAGACTGCTCTGCAAGGCAATTCTGAGCAGGAACACAGTTTATAGTACACTTTCTTCTAACAATGAAGAAAGTTTTTTGTGTTTTAACTATATCTTTGAGTATTTCCTTCGACCTCAGTTTTGGAAGTCTGTTCTACTTACATTCCTTCCATAAGTTAATTTACCTAGACATCCTGACTGCACAAAATACTCCAGAACACCCGCCACAGTCTGGTGCTATCCAAGTACATGCTGCAGTTTTCCTAGCTGTAAACATTGAGAGCATAAACGATTCAAATATTCAAAACTAACTGTGAAAGAAACCTTGGTGATATGCAGAACATGTACTCATCTAGATATTCACTTTTGAAACACCGACAGATCCAAAGTTTGCCTACTTACTGCTTGAAGTAGTTTTCTGGCCTCTTGCAGTAGTGTGAAAATAAAGGGAACAGGTTTCTACTCATGTCAAACTGGAGCTGTGCTGCTCCTCCTTCATTGAAATGATTTGCCATAATTATCTGCAAACACAAAGAGGTGCATCTGCTGTTCAGGCCAGTCACTGACACCTACGCTGCACTGCATAGGTGACATTTTGCTGATACCTACTTCCTGATATATGTATATATCCACTTTCTCTGCAAGCATTTGCCAGAATATTTTGAACAGTGAGTGACAGAGCTGCTGTTCCAGTTGTAGCAAGCGGTCTCGTAGGGTCAACAACACGGGGCAGGCTGTGCTCGATAAAGACATGACTGCTTGCTCTGCTTGAGATGGTAAAGATAACCACCTGAAAGAAATGAAGTTGTTATAATGAAATTATCCATATTACAAGAACTTAAGTTAAAATTATCCTTTAAAAATTCTCACCCATTTACAATGGTTCAGAGAGAGTTCTTTCCCATTTCAAATCTAAAAGTAATCACAGTCTAACACTGTGTTTAAATTTCATTTAATATTAAAGTCATGCTTAAATTATAAATCTCTGAGCATGCCATTCAAAGAACCTCATCTAACCTAGAAAATCACCAAGTTTTTGTATTCCTTTTATGAAGTACTTCAGAAATTCTACTTGGGAGCAAACATTCCAGAAGCCCTATGAGTCTGTGAAGACAGAACAGTCATTACAGCCCATTTCACATTAACTCTTTAAATTCTTGTCCAAACTAGAGCAATCCAGAATTCCTCCTAGGATTTGTAAGGTAACATACCTACTAATTGTGGAATCACTTTAGAAACCATAGCATTAAAACAGTCTTAAAGTAAGCATTGAGAGAGTTTTCCAAAATTTACTACCCTGTGCCATTCCTATTCAGGAAAATAATTTTACCTACTAGCTATTCCTGCCTTTATTTACGTCAGTATTTTAAACAGGAAATAATATTGTAACATAGGAAGAGAGTAAACAGAGAATCACCTCTCTTTTTTGTACAGCTTTGCAGCCTCTTTGACTTCTCTGAAGACATGATCTACTTGACGTGTCAGCATGTCCTGTTTCAGGCGTTCCAGGAGGTTAATCATTTCATCAAAGACAGAACTCTCCATGGAAGCCAGCTGTCCCAGCTGCAGCTGACTGACAGCACTACTTTCTGCATGAACCTCCAGTTCCGCCTGCTGTAGCTGCAAGAAGAACTAGACAAACAAAAGCAGGTATGAATACTACAAAAATAATCTTACCATTTGGTACTCTAATACGCACAGTTCTAGAAAACGCTCTCCTGACAGTTTATAAACTTAAAATCTTTTAAATCTTTTTAAAGTCTTTCCCCATGGTCCTGATTTAGTGAAAAACATGGTGGTTTAATCACAGTGATGAACTGATGGTTTCAGATACAACAGTAGATAGGTAAGGGGAACAGATCTAAAGAAATGATAAAAAGATATTTTAAGATTGAGAGTAGAATGCTTTAAAAAAAGAAAAACCAACCAACAAAAAAAAAATCATCAAACAAGCCACCTGATTTTGGCCTTTTTAATGTTTGCCAAAGTAAACTAGAATCTTTAATTGTAATTTGTTTTAGAAATAGTCATTCATTAAATCATAAATTGGCTGGGCTGTCAACAACAAGAAAATGGATCAAGTTTAGTGTGACACAGTGGTAACAACTTGTTGGTTTTAAGCAGATCAAGATGCATAGATAGACGCAGCTGTACAACACGAAGGCTGCTAGAGCCAGCTTCCTGCAAAGACAAAAAGAATTTGGAGGCTGCCCATCTCACACCCAGTGCCTATTTCTACACACTTTACACGTAACAGGTTTTTTGACCTTTTGTACCAATAACCATAGAAAAGCTGAAATGCGTCAGAACAGCCATGCTGTCACCTGGCAAAGTACGCAGCAAAATAACATATAGCAAAATAATTCATTCCCAAGTCCCAGTCATCAGCGAGTAGCTTTTCTGAGCACCACCTAAGCCACGCTGCAGCGCAGACCCCCAGGCTGAATCCATCTAAGCTGAGCTGCCACAGGAGCAGTTCAAGCATCATGCAGGGGCTACTGCATGCACTTCACCATCAATGCTGTCAACACTGGCTCAGATCTCCAAAATCAACTCACTATTTTTTTTACAATGCAAAGCATGTAAAGGAGACTATTTTGTCTGTTCAGATTATTCCATCCCTCAGGCTCTCTTTGCACTTCCCTAGAAAGTTCACAATTAGTGCAGCTTAGATCTCAAAACAATAATCTGTCCCTATTTATAAATTTTTTTAATTAAATCTGAATTTACATCTCATTTTTTCAGTAATTCTTAATACACTTAGATAAACAGTGCTGAAAAGAAAATGTTTGTTATGAAACAAGCACCTGAACTCCATTTTAATTCATTTTTTCTTTCATTTTTTTAAGTAAAATAATTACTTACTACATTGTCAGCCCAGTCTGCCAACACTGTTGCTATATAGTTAACGGCATTAAGGATTGCACAGTATCGGAATCCTAAGGAAGCCCTGGTCTCTTCCTTCATTACTTGAGTTAATCGTATCCTGAAATCATCAACTAACTCCTTCTGTAGGCCCAGGAACTGTAGTTTTCTGGAAGCTGTTGGAAGATTCTTATACCTGTCTGAAAAGACATTAATAAAGTGTTTTTACGTTTTCTAATACTGAATAAAAGCTTTTCAAAAAGAAACATTACAAGCATCTTACTACACAACCTTACACCTATGAGAACATCATAGTATTTAAAACAGCTGACATATTTTAACAATTTCAGGTAAACTACTCAAAACAAAAAGCTAAACAACATTCTTCCCCCTCCTGGTTCCACTAGCATTTTGTATTTTAATACTTGAAGCAATTTGTGATTATACCACACCATCCAATATGGCCCAAAGCAATTGAAATGCAATTAAGTATCTCCTAATAGCTTCTAAATGGTCACAGCTTCAAAAGGAATAGTAGGATTTTTTTAATTACTGCATTGTAACAAATTATATTCTCTCAAGTATGAACAAGTTTTAATGTGCTAAATATCAAATGTATTTTTATTATTATTTTGTAAATATGTCACTAGCTCAAGATTATTTATGCTTCAGTTAGTGTCTAAAATGCAAAATGAACAGGAAAGCTTTTATTAAATGGCAAACCACAGTTTTGCAACATTATTTGGTGACTACTGCTGACAAGGGATATTTAGTAAAGAAATCCATTAGCTGAAGGATTTTTACTATTCGTTACAACCAAGAGCGATGCCCATAGATTAATAATTACCTGTTATAACTAACAGCAGAGTCATAAACGTTTCAGCGCAGTCTGGAACTTTCATTTCATCTACATCAGTGATATCTTTGTATTGCGATACCCACGCAGCCTCTGACGAAAGCATAGAGTCCATTTTCTGAAGAGCAACTGAGATGCATGAAAGTTGTAAATTGTTTAAGCTTTTAATAATGATTTAAAAAATTTCAACCAAAACCCCCTCTAAAGTATACAAACATAAAAGCCTTATCTCTATTAAGTTAAATTTTACATTTTCATCTCATAAAAACTACAGATAACTGGCTTCATACAAAACCAGCTTCAATGTATCTACATTTGCAGAGCTGTTATCAATTATGTCAGAGTTGGTTGGGGGGTTTGGTTTTAAACAGTTGGCTTGCTCCTTCCCAATATACTTCCTCTTCATTTGTCACAAGCTAAAACCCTTCCCCTATTTCAATTTGAAGTCAATCCTTGTCTGCACACACATTAATATAACATTTGTCTAAAAAAAAAAAACCTACTGGATTCCATAGAGCTTAGGGGCAAGAGTCCTACAAACTGCAAAGGCACTATTACTGTCTAACCAATTTTTAGTCAAAATAATCACAGAGTATAAAAATACATGTCTTACGTAGTAGCCCCGTCCAAGTGGCTTATCCCATTTGGGAAGGCTATTTGTGTAAGCATAAATGTACTTTCTGACTGTGGAATATAAAGGCCAACAAAATCCATTGGAAGTCTTACATTTTTTTTCCACTGTCAGCCACCTTTGGAAGCAGGATTCTTCTGACAGAATATGCATGCAACTGGGAAAGCTGCTGAGATAACCATGAACGCTGTATAACTCTCTCTCAAACAGAAGTACCTCATCCACAAGGTGACAAAAAAGTGTATCATCATACAACAGGCAGGGAATATCAGCAGCCAACTTCTCCAAAATCAGCATTACTAGACCACGAG
The DNA here is from genome assembly GCA_013401335.1 of Brachypteracias leptosomus. Lineage (NCBI taxonomy): Eukaryota > Metazoa > Chordata > Aves > Coraciiformes > Brachypteraciidae > Brachypteracias > Brachypteracias leptosomus. The sequence goes on from VYZX01019488.1 coordinate 44,398, forward strand.
AGAATTCAAGCTTTTGAAATAAAAAAGTGAATAAAGTGTCAGAGATGGAAAGTATTAATATGTGCAAACATGCACATAACAAACTGCTACTAGACTGAGTTATGTCTCCCCATGTACTCAATGAAATCAGTGGAATTGGGCTTGCACAAGTATCTATCAGAGGTTGACTTACATTTTCATATATATAAATCCATCAAAGTGCTTACCCCAGCATTCACTGAAGATCCTGCCTTGTCCAGTATTGGTTGGATTTTGTCATCAAGGAACTTTGCGTGATTTCCAATCCACATAAGTACTTGTGTTAAATACCATTCAGGCTTATTTAAAACAAAGAAAGAAAAATATTAAGTGCATCCAAACAATATTTATTCAAGTGCTACTAATATTTTAAGACAAACTTCTAAAAGAACCAGTCCTCTCCCCTGCCTTCTCTTGATCTCATATCACACAAAGTCTTTCACTGTCCATAAAAACAATAAAGTATCTCTGGATTTGAATTGTCTCAAATGCATCAATTATTCTGTTTCTTCTCAAGCAAAAGCTCCATTTTTTATCTCCCCCTTCTCTACTGCTTTCTCACTCATGAGGGGGGCTTTTCTGCTTCATGTACTTCCTCCTGTTGTTCTCTGTGGTCGTTATTTCTCAATACAGCAAAAAGGATGCACTCCTGAAAAAGCTCTTCCTAGTAGCTCTCTTCTGTCATTGTACCCAACCTCAAATGCAGAACCTATCACCTTCTCATTTCACATTTTAATACCTTTAGGCTCTTTCAGTTTCTACACCTAAAATATGGACTGCAGTTTTTGATAAACACTTCTTTCAATGTTAGGACAAGTGGAAGCAGTTCCTGTCCTCCTTGCTCCCAATAGTCAGAGAACCTTCTGTTGAACTGCACTCACATTCTCCGTATTTTGTGTCTCTCAATTTTCACTTACCTACTGTATTTAATAACTCTTTTCCAAATCAAACTGCTTTCTCCCATACCTTGTTTAACACATTGGTTTGTTTATTTCCAGTGAAATGATACTTGAATCTTTTCTGAAGAGGATTCAGCATGAACTGTATGGGAAGGATAATTGGTGGCGATGGGGGTAAAGAGTACTTTTCTGGCAATTGTTTAGGTTTGGTTAACAGTTCATCTCTGAGTTTGACAGTCAAGGATAGATGCAAGTGTTGAATTCTCCCAACATCATCATTTCAGTAGAATGGGTTTGTACAAATGAACATTTCCAAGTTCTACCTCATTGGCCGAAGGCAGTATTATGCAATCAGTGCAATTCCTCAAATATGAAGGATACTCAAAATCTTTCAGTTTATATAATATTTAATACAACTCAGGCTGCTAAGGATTATTTATTCAATGACAATATAAGTCACTTAAGTCAGTTTGATTTAGGAAACTCCTATCATTAAAAAAATCACAAACAACACAGAAGACCACCATTAGCTGCACCAAACACAGGGGCTGTCCAAGCAACAGGGTTATTCACATTTGTTCAAGGAAGATAAAAGAGTCATGAGATTAATAAATTCAGTACATGATTTTCCATTTTCACCTAACTGATTTAAGTGACCCAGTCTGCCAGACCAAACTCTTACCAACTCAGGGTTGTGTAGAATGGCTTGTATCTTCCCAAAACATGATTTAAAAAAAAAGCAGACACATCCAGGAAAAATTGCTTGGTTGAATTTTAGCTGTGCTCTTTTTCCTTCACAGGAAAGGAACAGGATAAGCAGCAGTGCCTTCAGACTACTATCACTGGACAATGAAAATCCTTCTGTAGTCTCTCCCCTTTTGGCTAAGTCTCCTTCTGAGACATGTTATCTTTAGCTTTCCCTCTTTTCCTTATGGGATGGGATATATTAAATTATTAAGTCTGATTTTAAATAAGGCTATGACAGGAAAAGCATTAACTGTGTAAAACAAAATACACATCACCGTATTTTTCATTAATGTGGGTAATCCTACTGGTGTGTAAGGCCTGACCCTCATCAACCTGAGCTATCAGCTACCATGAGATCACCACCTGGGATGACTCAGAGTTACAATGTTGCTACTGCCAAAAAGGACAACTTTGGCACCTGGCATTTCCCAAACAAACAATCATTCTAATGTTAACACAAAGTAACATAAATGGAAATTATCTTCTGTCTTTAAGGAGAACAAAATTGTAAATAATTCTCCTTAAGAATGTGCATCTCTGACATGTATGATTCTTACTAGAACACACCACAACTATTTAAAAGGATACGAGGTTTGCAATTTCAGAAGCTGACAAAACAACATCTCCAAATTGTTGTAAACATCAGGAGCACTGGCTGGTGCAGTGAGGCCAAACGCCTGAGACTGTGGTGGTCCCACAAAGGGCCAGCGGAGCTGGGTCAGCACCTCTTCAAAGTCACTGCAAGGCAAGACAAGCACTTTGACACGAACTGACGGCACAACGCAAAGGTGAGGCAGTGACAGGACATCCCTCACCTTGACAATTTGTCCTTAAGAATTTTATGCCAGAATTTAACAGTGGATCTCACAAAAGCAAGGAGGTGAGAACAAGATGACTCCTGAAGTTTAATATCCAATTCTGCCATGAATGCTAGAGTACTGGCTGCTTCTGGAACATTGTTGGTCATCAGATATTGCTGAATGCTATCACTATAAAATACAAGAGAAGGCAAGGCCAAAAATTCATTAAATATAACAGGAACAAATCATTTGTATATTGAAAAATGAACATTAAAACGTTCTCAAATCTAAGATATTTTAATAATGGGACAAGGTTACCAGTCTTAGAATATATATTCAAGTACTCAGAAACTTTACCTTAACTCTTCTATTTGTGAAATCCATTTGAGATAGGCCAGGTGTCGTTCAATCTCTTCTATTTGACTTATCAGTACATCGAGATCCTCCATCCATGGCTGAGCTTTCAGTAAGTGGCTACTGATTGCATCAGACAGAAGAGTTTCTTCCTCTAGAAGTCGACTCAGAGAATTTTTAGAATCTTCTGCATTCTTTAAGGCATTCTGAATTCTTTTAGGGACTTCTGAGGAAACTGTAAGTACCTATATTCATAGAGATGTACTAAGTCTGACATGACTATAGTACATTACTATATAGAGTAGCACCATTTGAGATATTAATACACTGCTTTAATTCAGTTAAACACATGTAATCAGTCAAACAGCATATTCAGAAGGGAAAAAAAAAAAATATGCTTACCTGTTCTTCTAACTGCTTCTTATTTTCAGACAGCTTGTCAATAAGGTCGTCTAGCTTCCTCAGAGAATCATAGTCAGTTCCAACTTCTCTTTCCACAAATTCAGAAACATAGTATGGGATATCACAATGATCTAGATCTCTAGTGACTTCTTTCTTTCTAACACCAACGGTTGCCATGTTTCCTTTCTCTGCAATACTGATTATGCAATTTCTAATTAGTCACCACTAAGACAGCACAAACTCCATGAAAAGCTGGGCACTTAAATTTAAATTGAACTTAAATATATACTGCTTTAAGCGAAACAATTTGCTGAAACAAATCTTAGCCAAGATACAATAAAGCCTTGTTTACACAACCGACTGGTGATTTATCATACATTAATTATTGAAGAGAAATGTGCTTGTTAATTTCTTTCCCCAAACTGTGAATTTTATTAAAAATAGTTCAATCTGTGTAATTTCTACACACGCAACATGGAAAACTTAACAAAAAATACTGGAAAAATATTTTTGTAAAATATGAATGAAGATAAGAATGTTCTGCTTTACCTTTTCATAGTTTAGGATGTTCCAGAGATATCAATTGATGACTGATGTGTTATTAAGTAAAGTATCCACTCAGGTCTTGCAATGATTTGTAAAGCAAAAGCATCACTGAACTATTTGTAAGAAAACCCACAATGTAACAGAAGAGGCACTCATTGATCCAGACATTTGGCAGCACCCTGAGAAAAACAGACCTGAAATTGAGAGGATGGATCATGGACAGTGAAACAAAAAAGGCCATAGCAACGAGCCTTTGGCTAGTTCAATTCTCAACTTTTTAATACCGCTTTCAACACAGTATTTAAAAAATGACATTCATACACTTGCGCATTACCTGCTACAAGCTTTAATTAAGTGAAAAGCCCTATTAAACAGGCAACAAGAGGAAGCAAATGGCGAAACTAATGAGACAAAGTTAGAGAAGCAATAGAGACCACCAAGAAGAGCGAGCTGGCAGGCGGGTGTGTTGCTGGGGAAGCAGCGAGTAAAGAATACAGTAAAAAGCACCGTGATGTCTGCAGCAACGCAAGCAAATACCGCGGGAGACAACTGACCAAGGGGTGCTCTCTTCTTACTAGAGTGAAGTATCGGGGTACAGGAGAGAGGAGCAGGGCTCTGGGGAGGAGCAGGCAGCTCGGCACCCACCTGCGCTAGTGGGCCAGGCCGCTTCGCGGAGCGTTAGAAGAGAGATTCTGCGGACCCCGGGGAGGCTCTGGGTGATGCCCCCCCCGCCGCCCACGGCCTAAGCCAGGGGACAAGCAGCCCCTTTCCCCGCCAGCCACTGCCGCCTCAGAGAGCCCTTCTTCCCCGCTTCGGGCTTTCCCTCGAGGCGCCGCCTTCCCGCACAGGCTGGACGGTGCCCGGCAAGGCCCCGTCGGCGGAGGCAGGCGGCGGAGCGCGGGGTGCCGGACAGAAGCCCCACCCCAGCCCGCCCGGGCAGGCGAGGACTCTGCGAGGACTGTACGCGGCCAGCGCTGCCCGCGGGGTTTCCGCCGCCGGATCCCGGGCTGCGGGGTCAGGACGCCCCGACAGAACCGCACGCGCCGCAGTCCCACCCCTGCCGCGTCAGCAGCCTCGCGGGCGGCGGGTCACGCGGGCGCAGGGCCGCTTGTGAGCAATGCGCAGAGCGCATGCGCACGGTCCGCACCGCCCCTTCGAGCCTTGTAGACGCGCTCCGGTGGCAGCGCGCATGCGCGGGAACGGCTGAGAACCGCGCGCGAGTTGCCGTGCCTCAGGCCGGGCCCGGGGTCGCCCTCTCTTTGCATCGTTTTAACAACATAAGCTTTTAAAATTTATTTAGAAATTTATTTATTTACATATTCATTATCGCTGAGTATGCGGTGTTTTTTTAGAACAGCTTTACAGAATTTTTCTACCAGAAGCCCGGCTCATCCCCATCCCATCCTCTGTGAAGGAAGTAGTTAGTGATACACTTACTTTTAGGTTAATTTATTTTCAGTACCTGTTCTTTGGTACAGGTATTAGTAAAACTGGAAAATACACACAAGTATTTTCTCAGTTAAAAGCCTAACTAATTAAAAACAGCTGTACATCTTTACAGCACATAAAAAGCCTTGTTAACAGAACCCTCTACCACACCAGTAAAACCTGCGATATTAATGTCCATTGATACCTTCATTTTGTTGGAATTCATTTTCCTAAGCTGTAATTTAATGTATTTGAACAGACTTCAAGGTGTGCCAAACTCATTAAAACATTCAGTGCTCGTCAAAAAAGAAAGAGCAAGCTAAACATTCCTCCAGGTCTGAAGCTATTATAAGCCCACTTCTTAAAGGTGCACCCACGTTACAGCTCACTTAACTTATTCATTAAAAAGCACCAGTCACTAAGACCTATAATATATTACAGCTGCTATCTTGCAAAGGACTACTGAAGTTAAATGCTAGAACTAATAAAAACTTAAAAAAATACAAATCTCATACTAGGAATCTTTAAAGATTTGTACAGAACATGGAGATAGGAAAACACTTTATGTATTTTAAAATCTAGGTCCTTTTTTGCAGTTCATTCAGCGTAACCAGGTTGTATTCAGTTGTGTCTGGTTTTTTATGCTTGTGTCCATTTTCAAAACTTCTCGAATCGCCATGGTGGCATAAGTGGATGGGGGAAGGGAGAACTCCATCTTCAGTGCTCTGAATTTGCCATCTATCATAAGGGGTAAGAGGAGACACAGCAAGAAAAAAGTAAGGGCGTAAATAATGCTTATTCTAGATGCCATCTAAACTGGACTAAAGTTTTCCACAACCAGCTCCTCCAACACATAAAGCAAAATCAGTACCACCACACTCCAATCTACAACCCACTGTGGCATTTCATAAAACAACCTCCTCTTAACATTTTCCCTCAGCAGGAAGTGGTGTTTTGGGGGTTTTCTTCTTCTAAAAGCAAAATAAAATCCTGTTCTTTCAAAACTGACTTCCTAGCCTCTCTTCATTTTTTCTGGAAAGCAGTGTCCAGACAGCAACTGGATCCTACTCTTCACTTTTCAGGAGACTGCACTAACCCCAGATTTACATTACACTTTCTAAAGAGTGATATTATACTTAATTTTACAGTATTAACAGAATTCAACAGATTATTTTTTTTTAAGTATTTGAGTAGTCCCTTGTGTTCAGCACAAATAATACGTGCTCAAGCATATAACGAATTTGTGGCTTAATTCCACCTTTGTGCATTTCACAGACATTTATTGCTAAGTATTTACTTGATTTTACAGATGCCTGTAAGAAAATCTAAGTCAATACAGACTGCTGGAAGAACTGCTTGCGCTCTTGAGAAATATTTAGACACCTACCTTTGGATATCTTTAACACCATTCCTTAACAGTCTAGTTAAATGAAAGCTCATCCTTAAAAGAGCTTTCAATGAGTAGCAATTCAAAGCAAAAGCCAGATCAAACTTCTATCTTGCAAACATCAGCAGAAAAATCAACTTACCTGTAGGAAGAACTGGTAATGGTTTTCCTTCCAGCTTATCCAAATCAGTAGTAAATAATGGGATTCTGGGATCATCATATGCAACTACTTCCCTTTATAATATACATAAGATTTTAAAATTATTAATTTTTAATTATTTAGAACAAAAGTAGTATCTTATTATATTAATTTATATTTATAATAAAAATATTTATTATTATTCCAATGTGGCAGTTACAACTAAAATGGAATTTATTTTCTAGTAAAATAAGGCAGCATTTAAGGTGCAAAAACTGATAAAGACTTGCCTCTGATTGATGCAGATTATAAAAAATAATAATACATCAGTGAGAAGTTTCTTTGTATAACTCATTGTTTTCACTCATGCTGTCAGGATCTGCAGCTATGAAAGAAATGTAGTTTGTGACACTATAGGGAGAATGGTATCAACGCTAGGAATACTTGGGGCATGGGGGGGGGGGGGACCC